>CM045449.1:4231031-4477041 GCA_024666655.1 Dascyllus trimaculatus
TGAAAATTCATCCAAAGGGACTTAAACTTGTTGAAATAACTGAAAGACTTGATTAAAATGACTCGAATTTGACCAAACATGACTGAAACCTGGAAACTTGTCCAAAAATGATTTAGAAAACTGGTCAAACATGGCTCAAATTTCTCCAAAATAAATGAAGAATTTTTTGAAATTCTTCTAAATTTGTCCAAAAATGATCATGAGAGGAAAAATCAAACCTACTGGATCTATAAATAAAAGCAGCACGGCTCAGAAACAGTGAACAGAGGAGATAGTAGTTGGAGATACATCCAGCATGGTGGAACATCTTTATAGAGATGATGAGCAGAGTAGAGAGGAAAAAACTAGGCTGGAAAAATGTAAATATTTGCATTCAAAGTGACTCCAAATTTCCAAAACGCTTGTCTGAATGAGAGAAAAAATTGTCCAAGATGACTAAAAACTTTTATAAATAACGAGAAACCTGGAAACTTGGTCAAAATGATTGATAAAAATGTCTAAAGTGGCTTCAAAATTTGTCTAAAATGTCCCAGACTTGTCCAAAAAATGGTCCAAAATGACTAAAAATTTGTCTAAAGGGACTTAAACTTGTTGAAATAACTGAAAGACTTGATTAAAATGACTCGAATTTGGTCGAACATGACTGAAACCCGGAAACTTGTCCAAAAATTATTGAGAAAACTGGTCGAAAATGGCTCAAATGTCTCCAAAATGATTGAAAAAATGTCCAAAACTCCTCTAAATTTGTCCAAAAATGATCATGAGAGGAAAAATCAAACCTACTGGATCAATAAATAAAAGCAGCACGGCTCAGAAACAGTGAACAGAGGAGGAAGTAGTTTAAAGATACATCCAGCATGGTGGAACATCTTCCTACAGCTTATAGAGGCTGTGTTTTTGTCATTCTTGATGATTTACGGCGTTCTAACTTGCGTTTCTGAGCTGTCTCTCCCTTCTATTCGTGGTTGCTCTGTTTCCATAGAGCTCCGGTCGTTGTGTTAAGAGACGAAAGGGTCGACGGAGGGACGAGGCGTGACGTCAGGAAGTGAGAATGAGTGTTGAATGAAGGAGAAGGAAGACGGAGAAAAGAGAGAGATGGCTTCCTGACAGGCTTATTGGCCCTTCAGATTAAAGCCTCATCTCCATTTCCCATCATGTTCGGCTGCTTCCTCCTCCTCCTCTTGGAAGTCTCTAATCTCCAGCTCGTGTTTTCCTTCCTCCTCCTGCTCCGTTCTGCACATTAATCTGCAGCTTTATTTACCCGACACACTTCCACGCAATGAATGGAGCGATGAGGCTCGTCCTGCCCGTCGTCTCCGGTTCTCTACGTCCGGATCTTTCAGCTGCGTGAGATTTTAATTTCTCAGTAGGACGACAAAGAGTTGAACAAGTGGGTCACCGTGCGAGGCTGGGATGTTTTCCCTCCAGCTTGTTTCGTGCGTTCATTTAATTTCGGAGTGAGATTCAGCAGTTTTCTCTGCACCCACTCGGGGGGAAGCTGCAGAGAAAAACAGCCTGTTTAGTCCTTCAGGCCTCTCAGAAGATGCAAATGATAAAACCCAAACCCGAAAGGAGTTAAGTTTTTAGGTCATGAGTGCTCGGACTTCGTTAAGGAAAATCAAGAATAAAGTTAAAGTTTTGCACTTTTAATAATATAATTCGCTCCTTGTGGCTTGTTTATTTGTAGTTCGCTGCTCCGACTGATGCTTTCTGGACCCATCCCCCTTTAAATCCCCTTTAAAGTCTCCTTGTGCAGCGACGCTCTGCTCCCAGTGCTCCTGCAACGTTTGACTTTATGTAAAACTGTACCTGCAGTCTAGGGTTGTAACGGTACACAAACATCCTGTTTCGGTACCTACCTCGGTGTAGAAGTCACGGTTCAGTTTAGGACGCACCGACACGTCAAAATGACATGACCGATTTAAGATGACGCCGCAAGACGCCGTTTCTACTTGTGTCCAAAGTGTGGATTTCTAACTGTCTACCAGTCTTTGAATTGTGTTGATCGGCCAAGTAAAACCAGAGTTATGACAGATAATAAACACCATACTTTCTCCACGTTTGGAGCTCCTTGCAGCTTTGGTCTGGTCCACTTGTTTTACTCCTTTTTCACACTTTACCAGGAAACCCAAGTGATCCCAGACGGGTGGTTTTAACCACGGTGGAGCGTCTTCCAGCTGCTAGCATTAGCGTTAGGTTCAAAACCTGAAAATACACACGGCACAGGAGGGAAGACAGCACTCACGAGCTCAGGTCTTTTACTTCAGAGTCAGCATAAGACAAGTGTCACTTACACAATCTTACTGGGTCAGTTCTCTGTGTTCTTTACTGTGAGTACATACAGCTTGGAATGTTTATGGTGATTCATGGTTGCTGACATGTAGACTTTAAAGTCCTGACAGTCACTCAATGATTACCTAACAAGTATAATTCTTACATAAGCACAATTCTTATTAGCCATCCTATTTGCTAGCCATACGTCACAGAAGTGCCGGTAGGAGAATAAATGGTCAACATTCTTAGTAGTCCTAACATGTTCGTACCGTGGTTCACCTCTGTACTGAACGGTTCGGTTTGTGATACTGATGCTCTGCTCCCAGGGCTCCTCCAACCCTTGTAATCCACCCTGCAAGTCCTGTTATGTAGCCATGCCAAGGAGCTTCTGTGATGTGCTTTGGATCTTCTTTACTGTGTCAAAACGGCAACTCTTCATCTTGAATTTCACTTTGGGGAAGAGAAAGAAGCCACAGGGAAAAATGACTGTGTTAGTGTGACCAAAAACTTTGGTGAAATACATTTTCACAGTTTTTTACAGGATGTTTTTGTCTATAAAAGGCTGTACCTGATTTAAATTGGCTGTCATGCCCTTCAAACTAGTCTAATTGTGCAGCGATGCTCTGCTCCCAGTGCTCCTGCAACGTTTGCTTTGGAAAAGCTGCTCTGCATCTGTGTCTTGCTCTGGACATCTTTCACTGTGTTCAAACTGCAACTCTTCATCTTGAATTATATTTTTGGAAGATAAAGAAGCTGCAGGGATAGAAATCAGGTGAATAGGGCGATTGGGAAGCGATGATTAGGCAAAAAACTTGTGCCATCGTGCCACGTTTCAGATTTTTTGTGACGAATGTTTCCCCCAGACAAATCAGCATTGACAGCCCAGCTTTGGGGGAGTAATTCATGGTCTACAACTCCGTAAATGTCAAAGACTATAGGTTTGAGTTTGGAAACTGCAGCTCGCCATTTTTCTTAACTGATGTTTTCCGGCATCCTTTCTGCCAGATTTCATAGTTTACATTTACAGTATATAAAAAAACACACCTGATTTAAACTTGGCCATAATCCCCATGAAAGTCGTCTCCTTGTGCAGCGATGCTCTGCTCCCAGGGCTCCTGCAACATTTTGCAACGCTCCTCGGAAGTCCCAGATGAGCAGTTGTGTTGGTTCTGGCAAAAAAGATGGGCTTGCTGTCATGATGGAGCACCGACGAGCCATGGGATGACTCAGGATGCTACAGTAGAATCCGACTTTGTGGGGACGAATTCACGGTGCGAAACCATGTGGATGTTGAAGAAAACGGCGAGCGTGCTCCTGGTGCAACTTGTTCCGCTATTTCTTCTCTTGATGGTAGCTGCAGACCCAACCCTCCCAACCTCTCAAGTCCACTCTCGGTAGGGTTCTGCTTTTGCAGGAGCATGGTGAAACTGCAAATGTGCACCTGGAAGTGTCACAAAATGTGTAAACACTGATTCAGATGTGATGTGCAATCCTGACTCTGTAGAGTTATTACACTTGACTAGTTTGCGCATCACTCAGGGAGCAGTCAGGGGTGTAGGGCCTTCCTCTAGGACCCACAGTGGTGGTGACTTGGACAAGCAGTCGCTCTCACTTTCCCACCAACTCAACCTCTTGCCCATCCAGGGATTCAAACCGGCGACCCACTGGTCCACAAAACCCCTCGGCCACCACTGCCATAGATGTACAAATGTGCTTTCCCTAGAATAAAGCGCCATAAACAGTGTAATAAGTTGGACTAATGGTGCAACATTTAAGCCGTGAGCTGCTCAGACATCCATTTTTAATTGTTTTTCTTTTTTAAAACCTCTGACTGTGATTAACTCTTGTTTTGTGAGCCTTTCTTTCTTTGTGCCACATCGGGAAGCACAAATCAAACATCAGCTGTCATTTAAATCTGAAAACCTGCAGCTTTGCGTCTTCAAATATTTGAGCACTTATGGGAGATTTGCACAGCTGTACGTGTCGCTGTCTGAAGACTGATTGTGCTGTAAGATGCTTTTACGTGTTTCGTAGTTAAAACGTGTATTTACACAGCGGCTTGCTCTGAATGCAGCAGACTGGTGCTCTTAAGTTGCTGGTGAAGTGTTCGAATGCTTCAGTGGAGCTGTTGGCTGGAACGCTGTGGATGTTCTCAGAAACTCCCAGAAGGGCTCGTTTTACAGGGCAGAGCTCGCTCCTGCAGTCTGACTGGAGAGGCAAAAAGACTGGATGGCAAAAATGAGAAGCAAAACGACAAAAATGAGACACAAAACGACAAAAATGAGAAGCAAAACGACAAAAATGAGAAACAAAACGACAAAAATGAGACATAAAATGACAAAAATGAGACACAAAATGAAAAAAATGAGACATAAAATGACAAAAATGAGAAACAAAACGACAAAAATGAGACACAAAATGAAAAAAATGAGACATAAAATAACAAAAATGAGCACAAAATGACAAAAAAATGAGACACAAAATGAAAAAAAGACACAAAATGACAAATGAGCACAAAATGACAAAAATGAGACACAAAATGAAAAAATGAGAAACAAAACAACAAAAATGAGACGTAATATGACAAAAATCAGACAAAAATGACAAAAATGAGACAAAATATGACAAAAATGAGACGGAAACGACAAAATGAGATTCAAAACGAAAAAATAAGAGACAAAATGACAAAAATGAGACACAAAGCGACAAAAATGAGCACAAAATGATAAAAATGAGACACAAAATGATAAAAATGAGACACAAAATGAAAAAAATGAGAAACAAAACGACAAAAATGATCCACAAAATGACAAAAATTTGCATAAAATGACAAAAATGAGACTCAAAATGACAAAAACGAGACACAAAATGAAAAAAATGAGACACAAAATGACAAAATTGAGATTCAAAATGACAAAAATGAGACATAATATGAAAAAAATGAGACAAAATGACAAAAATGAGACGCAAAACAACAAAAATGAGACAGAAAACAACGAAAATGAGCCCCAAATGACATAAATGAGACAAAATGACAAAAATGAGCTACAAAATGAGACAAAATGACAAAAATGAGACACAAAAAGACAAAAATGCGACACAAAATGAAAAATTTAGACACAAAATGACAAAAATGAGACGGAGAATGAGAAAATTAGTCACAAAATGACAAAAATGAGACGGAGAATGAAAAAAAAACAGCAAAACGGAGACACAAAGTGAACACGAAAAGACAAAACTGTCCGAACGACTCATCAGACAACATAAAACGAGACACAGAACAGGCAACAACAAGACAGATTGACAGATGAGACACAAAACGAGATGCGTCGCTGCCTCGCGAAGTGAGAGTCTAACTGGGCCTCAGCGCTTTGCCGAATCAAATCTCCAAAATAAGTGTGTCACTGTGGGAGGGAAGGAGTCCAAGTCCTCCGAGTGCATCCAGCAGCAGCGTCTGTCCGCATGTATGGAGGGAAATTAGCATGAAATTGAATGTCAGGATGCAGTGTGGGGCTGAGGGGCCTGTTCATATCCGGCATCTACACATTTTAGAGTTCCCATGTGTAAATAAGACCTCCTCACTGTGTGTTTGCAGCCCAGTGCCATGCAGACTGCCTGTCCTGCTCCGGAGCTCCAGACCGCTGTGAGAGCTGCAGAGACCCGAAGGCCCTCCTCCACCTGGGCCGCTGTCTGTCCGTCTGTCCGGCCGGGTTCTACGCCGAAGGACGAGCGTGTGCAGGTAAACACTCGCCATCTACCTGGTGGTTACTTTGTTCCCATGTGGCTGTTTCTCTCTCTGCAGGATTCCTGGTTAATATTCATGACAAAAATGAAAAACCAAATGACAAAAATTAGACAGAAAGCAACAAAAATGAGACAAAATATGACAAAAATGAAAAACCAAATGACAAAAATGACAAAAATTAGACACAAAGCGACAAAAATGAGACATAAAATGAAAAAAAGAGAAACAAAACGGAAAAAATGAGACACAAAATGACAAAAATGAGACAGAAAATCACAAAAAATGAGACAAAAAAGACAAAAATGAGACACAAAATGAAAAATAGACAGAAAATGACAAAATGAGACATAAAATAACAAAAATGAGACACAAAATGACAAGAATGAGACATGAAATGACAAAAATGAGACAGAAAACAACAAAAATTAGACAGAAAACGACAAAAATGAGACAGAAAAAACAAAAATGAGACACAAAACGATAAAAATGAGACACAAAACGACAAAAATGAGACAGAAAACGACAAAAATGAGACATAAAATGACAAAAATGAGTCACAAAATGAGAAAAATGAGAGAGAAAATGACAAAATGAGACACAAAACAACAAAAATGAGACACAAAAAACCAAAAATGAGACATTAAAAACCAAAAATGAGACACAAAACGATAAAAATGAGACACAAAACGATAAAAATGAGACAGAAAAAAACAAAAATGAGACACAAAACGATAAAAATGAGACACAAAATGACAAAAATGAGACACAAAATGACAAAAATGAGACACAAAACAACAAAAATGAGACACAAAATGACAAAAATGAGACACCAAATGACACAAATGAGACAGAAAACGACAAAAATGAGACACAAAATGACAAAAATGAGACAGAAAATGACAAAAATGAGACATAAAAGGACAAAAATGAGACAGAAAATGACAAAAATGAGTCACAAAATGACAAAAATGAGACACAAAACAACAAACAGGATTCCTGGTTAATATTCATCCTTTGTCGCGTCGTTTGTGAACATTACCGACTGTTATCGTTGAGCTGAGGAGATAACGGAGACACGTAGCCGCTGCCCTTTGAAGGAGCAGAATTAACCTTCTGAACCTGCAATTTGCATAAACCGTCTGCAGAGCTTCCTCCCAGAATCAGAACTGGGTCATTTCACAAGACAGAAGATGATAATCAGCCGCCCTGTTCTCTCCGTGCAGCGATAGCGACATGAAATGTGATGAAAGAGCTCAGAGACTCTGTTTCTAAATGATTTCAACTGAAACTTTTGGAACAATAATCTTTGCATTTTACTGCGTCGGGTTCCCGTCGTCCTCCATCCCGTCGACCTGAACCCGACGTTTACGGCCCACAGCTACTCATAAACGCCTCGACTCCTTAGAGCCATCAGGCACAGATAGAGGCGTTAGCTCTGATGCTAACGGTAGCAGCTGGATGCTACGGAGCCCCTAAAGGGACACTGGCAGAAAAAACATTAAAATGTAAGTTTCTCACATGAACTTCCAGCATCAATGACTCATTAGTGACACGTTGTCAAAACACAATCGATGCCTCTTTCCATCGTTGTCAGGTAGACAATGTGCTACAAGCCCAGCTTTATCAACAGTAGCTGTCTTTCAGGCTGCAGAAATAACACTGGTGTCTATGAGCAGCCGGCTGGGAGATGAGTGAACAGGGACCGTCTACAAATTACAATTTTACAGACGGTGTGATTTTTATATCTACATGTGTCTCAAACCAAGTGTTGTGGTCTGATCAACAGGAGCCAGTCGATGGCTGCAGTGATTCTGGTGACTCTACAGTGTATCAGGGTGATGTTATTGAACATCTGTGTGGTGTTTCTCTACGCTGTTGCAACGGTTTTGCATTATATGATATAATATGACAGAAATGAGACACAAAATGCCAAAAATGAGACAGAAAACAACAAAAATGAGACAGAAAACAACAAAAATGAGACATAATATGACAAAAATGAGACAGAAAACAACAAAATGAGACAGAAAATGAAAAAATGAGACACAAAACAACAAAAATGAGAAAGAAAATGACAAAAATGAGACAAAAAACAACCAAAATGAGACAGAAAACAACAAAAATGAGACACAAAGCAACCAAAATGAGACACAAAATGACAAAAATGAGACATAAAAAAACAAAAATGAGACAGAATATGACAAAAATGAGACACAAAACAACCAAAATGAGACAGAAAATGAAAAAATGAGACACAAAACAAAAATGAGACAGAAAATGAAAAAATGAGACACAAAACAACAAAAATGAGACAGAAAACACCAAAAATGAGACATAATATGACAAAAATGAGACAGAAAACAACAAAATGAGACAGAAAATGAAAAAATGAGACACAAAACAACAAAAATGAGAAAGAAAATGACAAAAATGAGACAAAAAACAACCAAAATGAGACAGAAAATGACAAAAATGAGACACAAAGCAACCAAAATGAGACACAAAATGACAAAAATGAGACACAAAACAACCAAAATAAGACAGAAAATGAAAATATGAGACACAAAACAAAAATGAGACAGAAAATGAAAAAATGAGACACAAAACAACAAAAATGAGACAGAAAACAACAAAAATGAGAAACAAAACATCAAAAATGAGCATAAAATGATAAAAATGAGACACAAAACAACAAAAATGAGAAACAAAACATCAAAAATGAGCGCAAAATGAAAAAAATGAAGACGGTCAGACGGTCCCTGTTCACTCATCTCCCAGCCGGCTGCTCATAGACACCAGTGTTATTTCTGCAGCCTGAAAGACAGCTACTGTTGATAAAGCTGGGCTTGTAGCACATTGTCTAGCTGACAACGATGGAAAGAGGCATCGATTGTGTTTTGACAAATTATGTTTTGAGTTAGTTTCTTGTGAGCACGAGATACTTACATTTTAATTTTTTTCTGCCCATGTCCCTTTAGGGGCTCCGTAGGATGCAAACACCCAGTCAGAAACATGGTGTATGGATGCAGACGGTCTCACTAACATTGTTCTACCTGCAGAGAGGCTCAGGGAGATTAAAAATATCCTCCAGCAGGGACCTTGGGCCGAGACAGCAGCAGCACAATGGAGCAGAGGAGTTACAAAACCCCTCGTGGTGACTTCAAATAGATCAAACATGACGATTAAAGGCAAAAATCAGCGAGAACAGCACCTAGTATTTTATGTCAAGGAACTCAAAGCTGATATATGATTCATACATTGATAAATACATGCTTTAAACAGCTGCTAGAACTGTCACATGCTATTTTAATCCCTTTTTTTACTAAGATGAATGACTGTCGTGTCTTCTCAAGGTCCGGCTGACTGCATGACCCACTGTTTGATCAAACCTTCTATCAGGACGTTATGTTCTGTATTTCAGACTTTGAACATCATCTTACTTCAGGAAAAGCTGTGTTTAAGGTTGTCAAAAGAGCACATGAGGACTTATGTGTCCTTCAGTTGAGCTTCTTTTGACATCCAGAGCTCCAGACCATCCAAAGGGAACTGAAATCTGCCCAAAATGACTCAAAACGTATCCAAATCTGTTCAAAGTCACTGGAAATTTGCCCAAAATTGCTTAAAACCTGTCCAAAAATGGTTGAATGGTTGTCCAAAGTGACTTAAAACCCTTTTAAATTGGCTCAAAATGTGTCTAAAGTGACAACAGTGAATAATTATTGTGCTTAAAATGGAAAAACATTGTGGCATTGTGTCCCCAGGAAGTTCCTGTAAGTATATATCTATGGATGGATCCATGTTTCCTACTAAAATGCAGTCTTTGGTTGACATTTCACCAACTGTTGAGGCTCTAACATCAGTAGAATCTGATGTTTGACAAGTATGACAAGAAAAGGTTCAAGATTTTAGATATTTTGGCGCAAAACCTGTCCAAGATGACTCAATGTCGTCCAAATTCACCAAAGATTTGTGCAAAATAAGTTAAGGATTGTCCAAAATGACTTGAATTGATCCAATATGACTGGAAACCTTTTCAAAATGACCCAAAATTGTCAAAAATGACAATAATTAATATTTATTGGCCCTTAAAAATGGAAAAAAATGCAATATTTTCAATTAAAGTTGGTATCGTGTCCCCATAAAGTTCCTGTAAGTGTATATCTATGGATGGATCCATGTTTCTACTATAAATACAGTCTTTAGTCCACATTTCACCAACTGTTGAGGCTCTAACATCAGTAGAGTTTGATTAGTATCAAGTTTGACAAGACAAGACTCCAGTTTTTGCCATTTTAAAATGAATCCTGTCCAAGATGACTCATAATTGCCCATAAATTACTTGAGATCTGTCCAGAATGGCTCAAAATCATCCAAATTTACGAAAAAAATTGTTCAAAAATAAGATAAACATTGTCCAGAAAGATTCAAAATGTGTCCAAAGTAACTTGAAACTTATTCAAAATGACTCAAAATTGTCAAAAATCCATGTTTTGGGCCTTTAAAATGGACAAAAAATGCAACATTTTCAAATGAGGGTGGTATTGTGTCCCCAGAAAGATCCTGTAAGTGTATATCTATGGATGGATCCATGTTTCTACTATAAAACAGTCTTTGGTTGATGGTTTACCAACTGTTGAGGCTCTAACATCAGTATTTTGCGTCATTTTGTACAAACTTTGAGCGATCTTGGAGGATTTCAGGCCAAAATATCTAAAAACTTGAACCTTGTCCTGCCAAACTCTACTGATGTTAGAGCCTCAACAGTTGGTAAAATGTCAACCAAAGACTGTATTTATAGTAGGAAACATGGATCCATCCATAGATATACACTTACAGGAACTTTCTGGGGATATACAGCGGGGAAAATAAGTATTGAACACGTCAACATTTCTCTCAAAAAACATATTTCTAATCGAGCTATTGACATGAAATTTTCACCAGATGTCGGCATCAACCCAAGTAATGCACACATACAAAGAAATCCAAACATTTATGTCCATAAATTAAGTTATGTGTAATAAAGTGAAATGGCACAGGGAATAAGTATTGAACACATGAAGAAAAGGAGGGGTAAAAAGGTCTGGAAAGCCAAGAAAGCAGCTGGAGTTTGTCAGTATTTAGAAGGTTAACCTGTCCCCTATTAGTGCAAAGTAATATCAGCTGGTTTAGTCCTGATTAATGCCTTTTAAAAAGGTTTCTCACCAGCAAGGTGTTAGACAAGAAGCATTGCATGATGGGTAAAAGCAAAGAGCTGTCCAAAGACCTACGCAGCCTTATTGTTGCAAAACACACTGAAGGCATTGGTTACAGGCGCATTTCTAAACTTCTGAAAGTTCCAGTGAGTACCATTGGGGCCATCATCCGGAAGTGGAAAGAACACGGCATTACCATAAACCAGCCACGGCCAGGTGCTCCTCGCAAGATTTCAGACAGAGGAGTCAAAACAATCATCAGAAGGGTTCTCCAACAGCCCAGGACCACTCGTGGAGAGCTTCAGAAAGACCTGGAATCAGCAGGTACCGTTGTTTCAAAGAAAACAATAAGTAATGCACTCAACCGCCATGGCCTCCATGCACGCACACCACGCAAGACTCCATTTTTGAAGAGGAAGCATGTTGAAGCTCGTTTGGAGTTTGCGACACAACATTTGGATAAACCCATGACATTCTGGGAGAACATACTCTGGTCAGATGAGACCAAAATTGAACTCTTCGGATGTCATAAGACACAACATGTTTGGAGGAAAAATGGCACTGCACATCACCCCCAAAACACCATACCAACAGTCAAGTTTGGAGGTGGGAGCATCATGGCGTGGGGCTGTTTTTCAGCATGTGGTACTGGTAGACTTCATATCATTGAAGGAATAATGACTGGAGAAAAGTATCGAGACATTCTTGATCAGAATCTGCTGTCATCTGCCAGGCTGCTGAAGATGAAAAGAGGGTGGATCTTTCAGCAAGACAACGATCCCAAGCACACAGCCAAGGTAACACTCAACTGGTTGAAGAAAAAGAAAATAAAGCTGCTAGAATGGCCCAGTCAATCACCAGACTTGAATCCAATTGAAAATCTTTGGAAAGAACTGAAGATCCGGGTTCACAGAAGAGACCCCCGGAACCTTGAAGATTTGAAGGCAGTTTGTGTGGATGAATGGGCCAAAATCACACCTGAGCAATGTATTCGACTGGTTTCTCCATACAGGAGGCGTCTTGAGGCTGTAATCACCAACAAAGGTTTTTGCACTAAGTATTAAATAAATTTCAGTACGCGTGTTCAATACTTATTCCCTGTGCCATTTCACTTTATTACACATAACTTAATTTATGGACATAAATGTTTGGATTTCTTTGTATGTGTGCATTACTTGGGTTGATGCCGACATCTGGTGAAAATTTCATGTCAATAGCTCGATTAGAAATATGTTTTTTGAGAGAAATGTTGACGTGTTCAATACTTATTTTCCCCGCTGTAATACCACCTTTGTTTGAATATGTTGCATTTTTTTCCATTTTTAATGGTTAATAAATATTTATTATTGTCATTTTTGACAATTTTGAGTCATTTTGGACAAGACTTAACTTAATTTAAAGCAATCGTTGGTGAATTTGGATGATTCTGCATCATCTTGGACAAACTTTTTGCCATTTTTGGACAAGTTTCAGGCCAAAATGTATAAAAACTGGAACCTTGTCTCGTTAAACTTCCCACAAATCCAACTCTACTGATGTTAGAGCCTCAACAGTTGGTGAAACGTGGACCAAAGACTGTATTTATAGTAGGAAACATTGATCCATCCATATTTATATAGACTTACAGGATCTTTCTAGGGACATAATACCAGCCACAATTGAAAATTTTGCATTATTTTCCACTTAAAGGTCAATAAATATTCATTTTTTGACCATTTTGAGTCATTTTGAACACGTTTCAAGTCATTTTGGACCATCCTGATCTTATTCTGAGCAGATCCTTTATAAATTTGGATGATTTTGAGTCATTTTGGACGAACTTTCAGTAAGTTTAGACAATTATGAGCCATCTTGGACAGTTTTCATGCCAAAATACCAAAAACTGGGACCTTGTCTTGTCATAGTTGCCACAGAACAAATTCTACTGATGTTAGAGCCTCAACAGTTGGTGAAATGTGGACCAAAGACTGTATTTTAGTAGGAAACATGGATCCATCCATAGATATACACTTACAAGAACTTTCTGGGGACATAATACCACCATGGTTTTCTATTTTATGCAGGTTTCCAGTCACTTTGGAGATTCTTTATCTTATTTTGGACAAATATTTAATCATTTTAGACAAGTTTGACATCATTCTTGGCAAATTTTCAGCGATTATGGATCAATTTTGAATCATTTGGATGCATTTTGAGTCACTTTGGACAATCTTTGTCGTATTTTGGACAACTTTTGAGTCATTTTGGATAAAAACTGGCACCTTGTCTTGTCATACCTGATAAAACATCAGATTTTACAGCCTCAACAGTTGGTGAAATGTTGACCAAAGACTGTATTTATAGTAGGAAACATGGATCCATCCATAGATATACACTTAGAGGAACTTTCTGGGGACACTATACCACCATGGTTTTCCATTTTAAGCATCAACAGTTATTCACTTTTGTCACTTTGTATACATTTACATGGATGGATCTATGTTTCCTACTATAAATACAGTCTTTGGTTGACATTCCACCAACTGTTGAGGCTCTAACATCAGGAGGATTGGATGTTTGGTCAGTTTAACAAGACAAGGGTCCAGTTTTTAGATATTTTGACCAAGTGTTGGTTTGGACTCACTGGTAGGAGACGTAGACTGGTGTTCATAGGCGTCTATGTGTTGGTGTTACATGGGGAAAGTTACAAGCTGCTTCCGTAGTAATAGAAAGGAGCAGTTAACAGAGAAGCTGATGGTAATTTAACAAACATAAACACAATAAATCTCATGTTTACTGAGACTAATCTCGGCTGGTATCCTTCTGAAATGGAATTACACTACATTTATCTGCAGAAATGATATTATCAAAAGCCGTTCCAGTGTCTTTGTTGGTCTTAATGCCTTCTAATAGTAGCTGGAGCTGGATGCCGACAGAACACGCCCCATAAACACCAACAGATATGATCAGATGGAGGCCACTTGGATCACACCGTGGCGCTTGAACCTTCCTCCTCCTCTTCATCATCCTTATCGGAGGACGATCAAACACCGCTCGCTGTCAAACACACGGGCCGCTTTGTTCACGCCGCCTCCGTCTGATAGGGGGTCGCCCGGAGACACGAAGCCAGACAGAGCTGATGTTCAGTCGCACTGGACGAGTTTCTGGTCCCATTTGGTCCCATTTGGTCCCGCTGTGGTGCTCCAATTAGAGCAGGCATGGAAAGTATGAAGTCGTCAGGAGTAAAACGAGCAACTAAGTCATGAAAGATTCAAATAATAGAATAAAGCAGCCGTGGAGTTTGACGAAAAAGGTCTGCAGGACTCGGTAGCATGAGGGTTTGTTAGCATTTAGCTTAGCCGTGTTCATGTCTTGGCATTGTTGATAAGATCTTCCTTAAAATCTTCCTTTATTTCTAATCTGATCGCGTCCATCTCCTCTTCCTCCTCCCTTCAGTTATCTCCGTCTGTGTGGGATTCAGCTGCTTTTTTATTCCACAATCTGCTGGTTTCCCCGTTAAAAAAAAAACAACCCGAGGTGTCGTCACTGAATCCCCCCGTCTTCCTCTAAATGCACCGGTTTCATTAATATGCTCGTGGAGACGCCTGAGAGCAGATTACCTTGCACCAGACGGAACCATCGGGGTTAAAGATCCTTAAGAAGGTGCTTTTAATCAGAATATTTGGATGAAATAATGCCGTCCTCATTCCTCGGTGTAATGTAGCGTGCTCCGTCTCTGCAGGTATATTGCTTTTTGTTTTTAATCTTAAAACTTTCTGCTGTTGGAGCGTTCTCTTTGATAAATGCACGCCGGGGTCTCGGCCGTACGTGCTGGAAAAACTTTCGGCGTGCAGAAGTCGCTGATACAGATCAGATGCAGAACCTTCTTCTTGTATTATTTATAGCGGCGAAGACGCGGCATCTGTGTTTTCCGGCCTCCTGCTGTGATCTGCCTCGACTCCATCTGCGGGCCTCAGAAGTTGTCACTTCATCAGGAAGCCTGAAATAAACCCAGATAAAGGGCAGCCGGCGCAAAATGCCACACCGTGTACGTGGAAGTCTTAATCTAGGGGAATTACAATTAGGGAAATGCTACAGAGGAAGCAGCATTGATGTCGTGTGCTTCCAGAGAGTGTCTACATAAATCTTTCTGTTGCAGGAGGGAAATCCGCTGCTGAATTACCTGATACAACATTTAGTCTTTTCCTCTTGTTTGAATATTTGTGCAACATCTGGGTTGAAATCTGGCTTGTGTTTGCTCTGGGATCTCCAGTTTCCCTCCAGTCAAAGCTTTATGGGAGAATGACAAAGAGAAAGACACTGTTGAAAAAAGCTCAAATTAAACCTCGACCAGAGTTTCCCAGAAGGCATGTTGGAGACTCTGAAGTCAGCTGGAAGAAGGTTCTTTGGTCTGATGAGACCAAAATTGAGCTTTTTGGCCTTTAAATTAGACGCTGTGCTTGGCAGGTACCAAATATGTCATGATTCCTGCTCCAGTCTCTGCCTGTCTCTGTCTTCTTTCACTCCATCCCTCTCCTTCTCACTCTCTCTCTCTCTCACCCCAGCTCTCTCTGCATCTTGATTGCTGTATTGGTTGCAGCTCACCTGCACCCCTTAATCATCTGCTGCCATATAAGCTTAGTGTTTTCAGTTTTACACCAGTTCCCTGCCGATCCCTGCCTTGCTTCCTGCTTTCCGGTTCTCCTGTTGGTTCCAGCTCTGTCTGCATGTTTGCATTCTGTTATCTTGGTAATATATCTTTAGTTATATTTTGTGGTTTTGTTCAGATCTGTGTTTCGTGGGTTCTTGTAGGTTTTGCATATTGTTTCTGTGTATTTAGTTTTTCCTTTAGTCTGCGTTTGCGATACCTTGAGTTCTGTAGGTTTGTCATGTTCACGTTGATTATAATTAGTGGGTTTGTTTAGATTAGTTTCACTTGTTCTTAGTTTTGAGTCTCGTGGGGTTTTATTGGCTTTGATTGTTTGCATTAGATTTGGTTTCAGGTTTCACTGGAGTTTTGGTTCTGTGCTGTAGTCTGGAGTTTTCTGTTCTTGTATTAAATCTTCTACCGAACACTCTGATCCTCTATGCCTGCGTCTGGGCCCCCCCGCATAACAAAATATTGCACATCATCACAAACACATCATCCCCAATGTGAAGCATGGTGGCGGCAGCATCACAATGTGAAGAACAGCGGTGGCAGCATCATAATGTAAAGCATGGAGGTGGCAGCATCATAATGTGTAGCATGGAGGTGGCAGCATTATGACATGAAGCATGGCGGTGGCAGCATCATGACGTGAAGCACGGTGGTGGCAGCATCATGATGTGAAGCATGGTGGTGGCAGCATCATGATGTGAAGCATGGTGATGGCAGCATCATGACGTGAAGCATGGCGGTGGCAGCATCATGATGTGAAGCACGGTGGTGGCAGCATCATGATGTGAAGCACGGTGGTGGCAGCATCATGATGTGAAGCATGGTGATGGCAGCATCATGACGTGAAGCATGGCGGTGGCAGCATCATGATGTGAAGCACGGTGGTGGCAGCATCATGATGTGAAGCACGGTGGTGGCAGCATTATGATGTGAAGCATGGTGGTGGCAGCATCATGATGTGAAGCATGGTGGTGGCAGCATCATAATGTGTAGCATGGAGGTGGCAGCATTATGACATGAAGCATGGCGGTGGCAGCATCATGACGTGAAGCACGGTGGTGGCAGCATCATGATGTGAAGCATGGTGGTGGCAGCATCATGATGTGAAGCATAGTGATGGCAGCATCATGACATGAAGCATGGCGGTGGCAGCATCATAATGTGTAGCATGGAGGTGGCAGCATTATGACATGAAGCATGGCGGTGGCAGCATCATGACGTGAAGCACGGTGGTGGCAGCATCATGATGTGAAGCATGGTGGTGGCAGCATCATGATGTGAAGCATGGTGATGGCAGCATCATGACGTGAAGCATGGTGGTGGCAGCATCATGATGTGAAGCATGGTGGTGGCAGCATCATGACGTGAAGCAAGGTGGTGGCAGCATCATTATGTGAAGCATGGTGGTGGCACCATCATGATATGAAGCATGGTGGCGGCAGCATCATGATGTGAAGCATGGTGGTGGCAGCATCATGATGTGAAGCATGGTGGTGGCAGCATCATGATGTGTAGCATGGTGGTGGCAGCATCATGATGTGAGGCATGGTGGTGGCAGCATCATGATATGAAGCATAGTGGTGGCAGCATCATGATGTGAGGCATGGTGGTGGCAGCATCATGACGTGAAGCATGGTGGTGGCAGCATCATGATGTGTAGCATGGTGGTGGCAGCATCATGATGTGAAGCACGGTGGTGGCAGCATCATGATGTGAAGCACGGTGGCGGCAGCATCATGATGTGAAGCATGGTGGCGGCAGCATCATGATGTGAAGCATGGCGGTGGCAGCATTATGATGTGGGGAATAATGCTGCAAAGTATAAGGGAAGTCATGAAGGACAACCTGATGCAGTTCTGCAGAAAACTGAGACCTGGAAGAGGATTTGTTTATCTTTTAGTTTTGTATTTGTATTTATGTAAACACACGTACCTAAAACATTTTTGTTGTTGAGAAAAAGCCGTGAAAAGCGATGTTTTCTGTGGGACTCTGGGCTTTGTAGGTTTCTTTAAAGCTCTCTAAAGTCCCCTCCAGGTTTAAGTATGTTCACCTTTACACAGCAGCGGGTTAAACTGTGACATGTGACCCTGAACAACACTCATGTCTGAGGATGAATGACTGTGACCCTCCATCCTGTCCTCCACAGCCTGCCACTCGTCCTGCTCCACCTGTTCCAGCAGGTGGGACTGTGATTCCTGTGGCTCCCAGCTGCCCCTGCTGAGCTCCGGTAGCGGACAGTGTCTGGCCTCCTGCCCTCCTGGTTCCTACCAACACGACCAGACACACTGCCAGCGTGAGTACAGCATGTGATCTCCACCCCCGACCTCACCGCTCCTCTGTTTGCTGCATTCGTTTTATTGATCCAGTCTGTTCCTCTCGGTCTCTAGTCGCCTCCTCTGTGGAAACACTGCCTGCAGTTCAGCTGAATTTTTCTCACGTGGCTGTTTGTTTCAGCGACAAGCACAGACTTTTGGACATTTTTTAAATCAGACGTGGAATAAAAGTTAAATTTAATGATTATAAGTTAAGACGTGATTCATTTTCCAAACTGATCCACATGTCAAACATGCTTACTTCAAGGACCGTTGGAAAGCTGAAAATCCAACAAATTTTTCTGTTTTTACAGTTTCTGACTCTGATTAATGGAGTCACCTTTGTGTTGAGGCTTTGTTTGTTTTTCTTTTTCTTTTTTTTAAAGACAACATGCCTTTTAGGAGGCTTAGAGGGTAAATGGACCTTTATACTTCATATATAATAGCCTACAGGAACGCAGAACTTTTATTTTAAGGTTAAATTTACACAATTTTCCCAACTGATCCACAAATCAAACATGCTTACTTCAAGGACCGTTGGAAAGTTGAAAACCTCAGGAATTTTTGTGTTTTTGTAGATTCTAGCTCTGATAAATGGCGTCATTTTTGTGGGGGTTTTTTGTTGTTGCTTTTTTTTGAGACAAAATGTCTTTCAGGGGTCTTAGAGGGTAAATGGACCTTTATATATAGTAAATAAAAGCATATGGGAGCACAGATATTTTTCTTTTTGGTAATTTTTTTAAAAATAAGACATGTAGAACCAGGGGATTTTGATTTAATATCTTGTCATTAAGCTTAGATTTGGTCAATTTTCCCAATGGATCCAGATTTCCTACGTGACTACTTCAAGGACTGTTGGAAAGTTGAAAACCTCAGGATTTTTTCAGTTTTTGTGGTTTCCGGCTGATAAATGGCATCATTTTTGTGATTTTTTTTGTTGCTTTTATTAAGACAACATATCTTTCAGGGGTCTTAGAGGGTAAATGGAGCTTTATAGATAGTAAATAATATCATATAGGAAAACAGAACTTTTTCTCTTTGGTAATTTTGTCAAAATAAGACTTTGTAATGAGGTGATTTTGATGAACTATTACAATTTTAAAGTTAGATTTAGCCAATTATCCCAACTGATCCACATGTCCTACATGACTACTTCAAGGACTGTTGGAAAGATGAAAATCCAACAAATTTTACTATTTTAAAGTTTCTGGCTCTGATAAATGGCGTCATTTTGGTGTTTTTTTTCCCTTTTTTTAAATTTAAAGACAACACGTCTTCCAGGGGGCTTCCAGAGTGAATACACTTTTAGATATAATCTATAATAACATGGAGGAGTGCAGATTTTTATTTATTTTTGGTAAATTTTTTAAACAAGACATGAAGAATGAAGTGATTTTGATGAATTATTGTAATTTTCAGGTTAGAGTTAGTCAATTATCCCAACTGATCCACATATCAGACATGCTTACTTCAAGGACCGTTGGAAAGATGAAAATCCAACAAATTTTTCTGTTTTTACAGTTTCTGGCTGATAAATGGTGCCATTTTTATTTTATTTATTTATTATTAAGACAACATGACTTTCAGGGGTCTCAGAGGGTAAATGGACCTTTATGGATACAGCATATAATAGCATATAGGAGCGCAGATTTTTTTTTTTCTTTTTTTGATATTTGTTAAGAAATAACAAATGTAGAATAAAGTCATTTTGATGAAATATCACAGTTTTAAGTTCGATTTCCCGGTGGATCTGCTTGTCAAGCACGCTTGCTTTAAGGACCGTTGGAAAGTTAACAATCCAACGACTTTGGCTCTGAAAAATGGTGTCAATTCGGCCATTTTTTTCCTCTTTTTATCAAAGACAACATGCCTTTCAGGGGGCTTAGAGGGTAAGTTGATCTTTATGTATAGCATATATTAACATATAGAAGCGCAGATTTTTATTTTTGGTAAGTTCTTAAAAATAAGACGTGTAGAATAAAGAGATTCTGATTAAATATCTTGTCATTAAGCTTAGATTTGGTCAATTTTCCCAGCTGATCCGCATCTCAAACATGCTTACTTCAAGGACCGTTGGAAAGATGAAAACCTCAGGAATTTTTGTGTTTTTATAGATTCTTACTATCATGAAGTGAATTAATTTGACTTTTTTTTGTTTTTTGTTCAGACAACATGTGTTTCAGGGGTCTCAGAGGGTAAATGGACCTTTACATATAGTAAATATTAACATAAAGGGGTGCAGAACATTTTGTTTTTGGTAATTTCTTAAATAAGACACGTAGAATAAAGTAATGAAGTGATTTTGATTAAATATCTTGTGATTACGCTTATATTTGGACAATTTTCCCAGTGGATCCACATGTCCGACATGCTTACTTCAAGGACCGTTGGAAAGATGAAAATCCACCAAATTTTTTAGTTTTGATGGTTTCTGGCTCTGATAAATGACGTCATTTTGGCGTTTTTTTTCCATATTTTTTTAGGGAAAATGCCTTTTAGAAGGTTAATGAATCTCCATATAATGTCATTATTAGTTAGACATTATGGATGATGGTGTTACTGTGTCATTTTCTATTTTGATATTAGTATCTCCTTTTATTCCACATATCTATGGATCACTGCTTTCCTTTTCCTTCTGACGTTTCTTTACATGAACTCCTCACGTCTTCTATTCGACTCGTTTCGCTCAACATTTCTAAGAAGCAGCAGGACAAAGCTGGAGCCTCTCGGTTCTCCAGATCCGCTGAACTCCGCGTGACTCGTTTCCAGCTCGTGACCGGCGATCAGAATAACTCCCGGCTGAATATTTCAGAGCGACGGAGGAGAGACTCTGGGTCTGAACGCTGCCTCGGCTTCGGTCCGGTGACTGAACTTCGTCTCTCCCTCGGAAGAGTTGGATTTTGCCGCTTTTTGACGCGAGAAAAGAGAATTTAAACGTCTTTCTTCATTGGTCTCCTTTGTGTTTCTGCACCCAAACAAGGAAAACCAATTAGCGTTTGAAAACTGGGAATTAAACTAACTTGAAAACGGCGGCGTCTTAACGAGGCTGTTTCAAAAGTTTTCAAGTGAAGCTGTTTTAATATCGCTGCAGCTGCATTATTCTGCGCTCCGTCAATCACTCAGAACACCCAGAGGAGGAAGAGAAACCTGAAAGCTGCTGCCAGGAAATAATCCCTTTTATAAAAAACAAAGCGCTGCATCCTCAAATCCTTTATTTATTTCATTTATTGCGTCCTGGGCGTCTGGATAGCGGCTAATTTAGCATAAATATGTGAGGGAAAAGTTTAAAAACTAAACCGCTGCAGGGAAATGGGTTCATTTGTGAGCCTCTTGGTTTAGTTTCAGTAAAAAATACCGGTTTATTTTCTGTATTTGCACATTTTTATCGGTCCGCAGCCATAAATGCAACATCACAGAGGGACTAGAGTTGGACAAAAGTTAAATGTACAGGCTTTAAATGGTCGGTGGAAATGTAAACACCGGGTTCCTGCAGAGGATCGTGTGTCCCAGTGTAAATGTGAGTTACGTGACTGATTCCCTCCAGCGTGGAAGAAGTTTATGCATTATTTAAAGTCACATTTCTTGCTTTAAAAGTGCCGACAAACAACTAACAGCCTGGCTGGTGTCGAGAGCAAGGAGCAACTGTGAGATAAAAATGTAAAGAAAAGTAAAATAGTAAAATAACCTTCTGTCCTAAGGAGGGTTTGAACGACGTACTTTCCCTAAAAGTACTAAAATGACCTTTTATCAGGGTCAGAAACCTACGGAGGCCCTGAAGGGACACTGGCAGAAAAAATTAAAATGCAAGTTTCGCGTGCGCACGAGGTAATTCCCTGTTTGTTCACTGCAGGCGTCTGAAAATGATAATACAGGAAAGATATTCACAGATTCGGACTTCCGGCATCAATAACTCATTAGTGACACGTTGTCAAAACATAATCGATGCCTCTTTCCATCGTTGTCAGGTAGACAATGTGCTACAAGCCCAGCTTTATCAACAGTAGCTGTCTTTCAGGCTGCAGAAGTAACACTGGTGTCTATGAGCAGCCGGCTGGGTGATGAGTGAACAGGGACCGTCTGACTGTCTTCATTTTTGTCATTTTATGCTCATTTTTGATGTTTTGTTTCTCATTTTTGTCATTTTCTGTCTCATTTTTGTTGCTTTGTGTCTCATTTTTGTCATTTTAGTCTCATTTCTATCATTTTGTGTCTCATTTTTGTCTCATTTCTGTCATATTATGTCTCATTTTTGTTGTTTTGTGTCTCATTTTTGTCATTTTGTGTCTTGTTTATGTCATTTTGTGTCTCATTTTTGTCCCTTTTGTCTCATTTTTGTTGCTTTGTGTCTCATTTTTGTCATTTTAGTCTCATTTTTATCATTTTGTCTCATTTTTGTCTCATTTCTGTCATAATGTCTCATTTTTGTTGTTTTGTGTCTAATTTTTTTTATTTTGTGTCTTGTTTATGTCATTTTGTGTCTCATTTTTGTCATATTATGTCTCATTTATGTTGTTTTCTGTCTCATTTTTGTTGTTTTGTGTTTCATTTTTTGTCATTTTTTTTTTCATTTATGCTTATTTTTGTTCACTCATCTCCCAGCCGGCTGCTCATAGACACCAGTGTTATTTCTGCAGCCTGAAAGACAGCTACTGTTGATAAAGCTGGGCTTGTAGCACATTGTCTACCTGACAACGATGGAAAGAGGCATCGATTGTGTTTTGACAACGAGTCACTAATGAGTTATTGATGCCAGAAGTTCACGTGAGAAACTTACATTTAAATTTTTTTCTGCCAGTGTCCCTTTAGAGGTGTCAAACTCTGGCCTCAGGACCCATTAACACCCTCACCTCTGTTGACAGTAGTCATAGTAACCGCATGCTACTACTGACCTACCCACCCCTGCCACCGATGAAAAGAAGTTCACAACAGACTATGTTCAAAAAAGCCATATTGCAAAGTGAGGCTGCTGTAAAGGCTAGTTATATATTTATATTCAATAAATATATTTATCTATGTATTTATATTCAATAAATATCAATGTTGGCCTGCGACTTTGTCCAAGTCTTCAAATTTGGCCCACTGTGTATTTCAGTTTGATACCACTGCTTTAGAGGCTCCGTAGGAACCTTTAAAACAGAAACAACTGCTGGATTTCACCTTTGTGGAAATTCTCTGTTGAGAAAATTAACCGAATCTATAGATTTCATTAAAAGCCACTTTATTGTACGTGTCACATCTAAAGATATGCCAAAAATAAATAACTTGCTTGAATCAAAACTGCACAAAATGTCCACATCAAAAATATATTCTTGAAAATAAATAGTCATCAGTTCTTTCAGAGCATTACAGTGTAAAGGTAAATATTTATTATGGTATTTATCAATCAGCATCTCACTACTGTTGATTATTAAAAAATATTTAACTTTTTGTGTTTTTTTTTTCTTTAAAAATAAAATATTTCTTATCAATAAAGTGGCATTTAAAGGGTTAAAATCCTGAAAATGATTAAATGTTTTGTAATTTTGAAAAGATCTGAAGTTGTTTAAGTGATTTATGCCAAAAAAATCAGAAAAAAATATGAATGTATGATGATTTAGTAGCAGTTTTTAGTGCGTGTACATTTTTGTACACGAAGGCATCCAGTGTTATTATTATTATTAAAGAGGGCATGAGGGTTAAGAAAAATTTAAAATCTCTAAAATTATTTTAAAAATTAGGTATAATTTTTCAGAGTATAATATGCATATTTTTCCTTTTAAATAGCAGCAAATATCTGTAAAATAATCATTATTTACTGATTTAAACACAGAAAAAATAACCTAAAATAAAGTAAATTAAATAAAATTAAAAAATCAGAATTAAACAGTTTGAATCGTGATTTTTTACAGTGTGCGTTCAGCGCAATAAACCCATCTGTGATATCTTGTTTATCTGCAGAGAATAAAAAACTCAGGCTCTTATCTCCCAACAGATTACATCCCTGTTATCTGCTCCTTTATTCGCAGCGTCGCTTTGAAAAACTGGGAGACGATGCAGATAAGAGCAGGTGAACAAACAGCAGGTCTGAGGTGGATTCTGGCTGCAGCTCCTCTCCAGACACATTTCAAGGTGTCAGAGAACCAGATAATAACAAAACTTCCATTTCTGATTCCGACGCCAGAAGAGCTCCAGTTTTTTTTACACGTCTTGTTATTTATCTGCTCGGCTCCGTTTAATTGCCGGATCTCTGGGCCCATCTATGGCCGGTGGGTTCGGTGTCCTCGGCTGCCCCAGGAGGACCGGGGGAGATTATCCAGAGCGGCCGTGGTGCGGCTCTGCACCCGCCTTTATGCAGAGCAGCTTTACGCCAGTGTTCCTGGCTGCCGGCCTGCCAGGATTACACCCGCTGATAACTCGACGCTTCGGGCCGAGCGGGGAAATAAATTGCTTTTCCTGCACGGGGGCAGGTAAAGGACGTGTAATCCCCTTGTTGGCTGTGGAGGGCTGTGGAGGGCAGCGAGGGCGGAACGACCCGCTGGATGAACGTGGGAACCTGATCCGGTGGAGAGGCTGTTTGAGCTTCGTCTGCAGGAAGAGCAGCAGATCTCTGGTTGAGTTTTACTGAGTGTGGATGCAATAATGGCAGCAGATCTTTCTCTATTTAACGTCCAAAGCAAAACAAGCTTAATTATAATAGGAATATAAAGATCGATTATCAGCCTCATGTGTTTAATTTCAACATAAGGACAACATGGAAGCAGCTTTATAACCAGTTTTATCTTCCTACCAATGCAAATCCAACTCTACTGATGTTAGAGCCTCAACAGTTGGTGGAACGTCAACCAAAGACTGTATTTATAGTAGAAACATGGATCCATTCATAGATATACACTTAGAGGATCTTTCTGGGACCTAACACCACCCTCAATTCAAAAATTTGCATTCTTTTCCACTTAAAGGCCAATAAATATCCATTTTTGACCATTTTGAGTCATTTTGAACACATTTCAAGTCATTTTGGACCATCCTGATCTTATCCTGAGCAGATCCTTTATAAATTTGGATGATTTTGAGTCATTTTAGATGAACTTTCAGTAAGTTTAGACAAGTATGAGTCATCTTGGATAGATTTCGTGCCAAAATACCAAAAAACTGGGACCTTGTCTTGTCATAGTTGCCACAGAACAAATCCTACTGATGTTAGAGCCTCAACAGTTGGAGAAATGTGGACCAAAGACTGTATTTTAGTAGGAAACATGGATCCATCCATAGATATACACTTAGAGGAACTTTCTGGGTGCAGAATACCACCCCCAATTGAAAATGTTGCATTTTTGCCCATTCCTTTAGGAACAAAACATGGATTTTTGACAATTTTGAGTCATTTTGAACATGTTTCAAGTCATTTTGGGCAAAGTTTGAGTCTTTCTGCACAGTATTTATCTTGTTTTGAACATTTTGGATGGTTTTGAGTCATTTGGGACAGATCTCAAGTAATTTTGGACAATTATGAGTCATCTTGGACAAGATTCAAGATCAAATTAGCAAAAATCTTGAACCTTGTCTTTTCATATTTACTACACATCAGATTCCACCGGTGTTAGAGCCTCAACAGTTGGTGAAATGTGGACCAAAGACTGTATTTTAGTAGGAAACATGGATCCATCCATAGATATACACTTACAGGAACTTTCTAGGGACACAATACCACCATGGTTTTCTATTTTAGACAGGTTTCAAGTCTCTTTGGAGATTCTTTATCTTATTTTGGACAAACATTTCATCATTTTGGACACGTTTGACATCATTTTTGGCAAATTTTCAGTGATTATGGATCAATTTTTGGATGCATTTTGAGTCACTTTGGACAATCTTTGTTGTATTTTGGACAACTTTTGAGTCATTTTGGATAAAAACTGGCCCATTGTCTTGTGATACTTGCTAAAACATCCGATTTTACAGCCTCAACAGTTGGTGGAATGTTGACCAAAGACTGTATTTATAGTAGGAAACATGGATCCATCCATAGATATACACTTACAGGAACTTTCTGGGGCCATAATACTACCCTTGCTTGAAAAACTTTTTTTTTTTCCATTTTTGACAGCTTTGGGTCATTTTGGACAATCCTGTCGTGATTTTAGACAACTATGAGCCATCTTGGACAGGATTCAGGCCAAAATGTCTAAAAACTGTAACTTTGTCTTGTCAAACTTGCTAAAACATCCAATCCTACTGATGTTAGAGCCTCAACAGTTGGTGAAATGTGGACCAAAGACTGTATTTATAGTAGAAACATGGATCCATCCATAGATATACACTTACAGGGACTTTCTGGGAGCAGAATACCACCCTTGTTTGGAAATTTGGCACTTTCTTCCATTTTTAAGACCCAATAATTAAAAATCTGTCATCTTTTGCAGCCATTTGATCATTTAGATCTGCAGGTAACTATTCTGTCAGTGTCTTCACCAAATTTCATGGCTGCAGGAGTTTAATTTCTGGAGATATTGAACCCTTAAAATGGTGAATCTGGTTAGGGATGCTTTTATTTTGGTGAATTCTTCAATGAGACATGTCTACTGAAGTGACTTTGATTAAATATCATGATTTCAAGAGTAGGTCTGGTGAACTTTTACAATCAAATGGCTCAACACAGATGCTAGATTTGACTAGTTTTTATACTTTTTGGCTCTAAAAATGGTCTATTTTGACGATTTTGTAAAGAAAACAAGCCTGCTGGGTTTTGGAGTTCAGTGAGTTGAACTGCTTGTCTTATTTCTTACCAGTTAATATATTTTTGACCAGTTAATTGTGAAGTTTTCTCAGTGCAGATGCAGCAGTTTTATCATCTTGTTTTAGACAGAAGCTATTGTGAATCCTCTCTGGACCTTCGCTGAAAAGAAAAGCCAGAAAAAAACACAGAGAGAGAGAGAAGCATTAAAATTGAACAGTGGGGCGAACAAACGAAAAAGAAAAAGGGCTCGAGAAATAAAAAAACACAGAGAGAAAGAGAGATGACAAGAAATCCGATGTGAAACTCGAGAGGCCAGAGGGCTGAGGCGAGAGAAGCCGAGGACAGACCGGGGGAAGCAGAAGAGCTGAAAAGCATAGACAATGAAAAGAAGGAAGTGGGCCGGGAAGCTTTTCAGCTGTCAATCCAGCTGCTGTCAATCCAGCTGCCGAAGCTTCACCTGCAACTTCTCCCTCTCCAGCTCCTCTCACCTCGGATGTCCTGTGGTTTTAGTCGTTCGCGTAAATCCTCAGTTTTTGGCGTCAGACTGCGCGTAAACTTTCCTGCCGCTCGAGCGTCGGCGCTTTAATGTGAAAGTCTAGATTGATTTCCTTCCTCTGGGCTGCTGCTAGTTTGCATGCACGTCGACGCGGATATGAAAATTAACTCGCGGGAGCTTGAAACCTGCTGATAGGTGATCAGTCACGGAGAACGTCGGCTGTACCTGCCTCTAATTCAGAGCAGGAGGGTTGATTTGAAAAAGCTGATTCTGACAGTGTGATGGCTTCCAGCGTCTGACATTTTTAGTTTCCCTAATTATGGACCACGAAGGATTTCTACAACCTAAAGGTGCAACATGCAAGATTATATATGATATAATATAGAAAGAATGTAGCAGCACCCGACTTTCTGCCACGAAAAAAAGTTTTTTAACATTTGTATAGTATAGATAATTCTTCACACTAATACTAAGATCTCCATTTGCCGAAATGTAAAAAAAAAAAAAAACAGCCAACCAAATACCAACAACCAAAATAATAAAAATATTAACAAAAACAATTTTTGACACAAGTGCTAATGTCCCTATTTGACTCAGTGTACAACCAACCAACCAAAAAACAAACAAACCAACAAACCCAAAACCAAGAAAAACAAACAAACCAACAAACCCAAAACCAAGAAAAACAAATCAACCAACAAACCCAAAACCAACCAATTAACAAACCCAAAACCAAAACCAAAACCAAAACCAACCAACAAACCCAAAACCAAGAAAAACCAACCAACCAACAAAGCCAAACCCAAGAAAAAAAATCAACCAACAAGCCCAAAACCAACCAATAAACCCAGAATTAAAACCAACCAACAAACCCAAAACCAACCAATTAACAAACCCAAAACCAACCAATTAACAAACCCAAAACCAAAACCAACACCAAAACCAAGCAACAAACCCAAAACTAAAACCAAGAAAAACCAACCAACCAACAAAACTCAAAACCAAAACCAACCAACCAACAAACAGAACCAAAACCAAGAAAAACCAACCAACGAACCCAAAACCAACCAACCAACAAAACCAAAAACCCAACACCAAAACCAACCAACGAACAAAGCCAAACCCAAACCCAAAACCAACCAACCAACACACAGAACCAAAACCAAGAAAAACCAACCAACGAACCCAAAACCAACCAACCAACAAAGCCAAACCCAAAGCCAACCAACAAACAAAACCAAAACGAGTAAAACCAACCAACGAACCCAAAACCAACCAACCAACAAAGCCAAACCCAAAGCCAACCAACAAACAAAACCAAAACGAGAAAAACCAACCAACGAACCCAAAACCAAAAACAACCAACAAACCAAAAACCAACCAACCAACAAAGCCAAACCCAAAACCAATGAACCCAAAACCAACCAACAAACCAAAAACCAACCAACCAACAAAGCCAAACCCAAAACCAACCAACCCAAAACCAACCAACCAACAAAACCAAACCCAAAACCAAAACCAACCAACAAAGCCAAACTCAAAACCAACCAACAAACCAAAAACCAACCAACCAACCAACAAAACCAAAACCAACCAACAAACCCCAAACCAAAACCAACCAACCAACAAAACCAAAACCAAGAAAAACAAATCAACCAACGAACCCAAAACCAACCAATTAACAAACCAAAACCCAAAATCAAAACCCACCAAGAACCCAAAACCAAGAAAAACCAACCAACCAACAAACCCAAAACCAACCAATTAACAAACCAAATCCCAAACCCAAACCCAAAACCAACCAACCAACCAACAAACCCAAACCCAGCCAATTAACAAAGCCAAACCCAAAGCCAACCAACAAACTCAAAACCAACCAACCAACCAACCAACCAACCAACCAACCAAACATCCCAAAACTAAATATATTTTTTAAAAAATCTTTCTGTCCATTGAATTTAGGAGCATCTCTAATGATGTGATAACGTCCAGATGAGGCGTGTGAACTGACTGAGCTTGACCTCCTTCACCACTCTGGACCAGCATAAGTTCAGTGTGATGTTCTACTGGTACATTAAAAATCCAGATAATATAAACACTAAGTATTTTATTTAGGCTGTTTAACTCATTTATGTGCTGTAGTTCCGTTTCTGCTAAGAGTGATAGCCTGTACTGCCTGCACCACCACAGACTGGATAGCAACTCAGTGTTTTTAGCAATGCTAGCTTGGGCTAACGGTGGTGGCTGAATTGCATTTTTTTGCCTCTCATTTGTAAAATCTTTCCTTTAAAGCTCTGGTGTGCAACATCAGGATGTAATGCACGCTTAATATGACTAGAAAGAAAGATCTTTATATGTCATATCATGCTGACATGAGCTAAAAGCAGCGGCTGCTTAGAGGATAGAAAATCTCCCAACTATTAGCGTACTTTGAAAAGCAATCATCAGTGATATGAAGGATTCAGGATTTGCAGTAAATCGGCTAAAACGTGCAGCGCTGCTCCTTTAAATCCGGCGCTGACAGAAAAGACTGATTCGCCCACCGGCAGCGAAAAAACTCTGCTGGTCGGAGGTGATTTTTCAACCAGAGTGTAAGAAGGAAGTAAAAGTTGGGGGAGGATGAGACACCAACGAGCAAAAGACGGAGCGATCCTCTGAAAGGTTCCCATTCCAGGTGGAGAGCGTCTTTTCATTTTGCACGCGCATTAAACCAAGTGACGGGAAATGAAAACCGGCTCCGATGCATCACCGGCGAACGAGGCCCGCGATGCGTTTCATCACGCAGATCATCATTTATCCAGATGGGCTTCTATTCTCCTCGTATTCACTGAAGCATAGCGCGAAAAACAACAGATTTAAATAGAAGGTGTGAGTCTGAACTTGTTGCATTTGCATAAATAAATAGCGAGAAAAAAAAGCGACTCTGTGTTCAGGAGATAAACAAAACCAACATCAAACCGTCTCAGAGAAGTTAAGAAGAAGCTGCACAATCCTCGGAATAACTGGAGTTTTTAAAAACCTTATCTGGGTTTTAATTTGCATTAAAATATTCGGTCTGCAAAGAAGCTGATTATGACGGCGGCCGTGAGTTTTCCTGTTTTCTAACTGAATCAAAACAAGAGCAACTGGTTGAAAAAGGCATAAAGTGAACTGTGGGTCACGCTGCTCTGAAACTTTTCAAACTTAGTTAATTCAAACACAAGAAACTTGTGCTCAAAAATAAAGGATTCATCCTCAGTGAAGGACCCTGGATCCCTAATCTCTCTCTAAATGCTAATGCTAACCGCTAATCCAAACAGCACTGCCACATTTAACTGACCCAGGCCCGTTTAGGAGATGCTCCAGGTAGTGACCTTTGCCGATGCTACCATATAGCTAGCTGCTAAATGCTATTGCTAACTGCTAATTCAACCAGCACTGCTACGTTCAAATGACCCAATCCCGTTTAGGAGATGCTTTAGCTAGCTGCTAAATGCTATTGCTAACTGCTAATTCAACCAGCACTGCTACGTTCAAATGACCCAATCCCGTTTAGGAGATGCTTTAGCTAGCTGCTAAATGCTAAAGCTACCTGCTAATTCAGCCAGCACTGCCATGTTTAACTGACCCAGGCCCGTTTAGGAGATGCTTCAGGTGGTGACCAGCGCTGATGCTACCATTTAGCTAGCTGCTAGATGCTAATGCTGACTGCTATTTCAACCAGCACTGCCACGTTTAACTGACCCAGGCCCATTTAGTAAATGCTCCATGTAGTGACCAGTGCCGATGCTACCATTTAGCTAGCTGCTAAATGCTAACTGCTATTTCAACCAGCACTGCCACGTTCAACTGACCCAGGCCCGCTTATAAAATTAAATGAGCTGCATTCAAAACTGCACTTTTACTTCATCCGTAACTCAAATACACTTTTTTACAGTGCAGTTTCCACCACTGCTTTTAGAGTTATGGCAACTTCTAATTAAATTATGTGAGTTAGATGAATTAGCTTCACCTCTACTATCAAATTTAATTTACAGTCTTAATTGGGGAGTTGAATTTAGTGTAAAAATCACGTAACACAGAAATTTGAGTTCAAATTGGCCACAATATTAACATGACGCAACAAAAACCATCAAAATAATGTTTGTAATTTAATTTTTTAAATCTAAATCAGTAAATTACATTTATAATCTTGCATAGCGTCCACTCTTTCCTACACGTGAGACGTTTAGGGAACCTTGGTAAATTGCAGCGTCCATCGATATGCACACATTTAATCATGGTCAGGATTATTTTTACGTCACATTTAGATGCAAAGACTTGCACATTAGCAGGAACGCAGCACAACATGGAAGTTTATTTAGACGTTACAGTGCAATAAACTTGAAAAAGAGCTCCTAAGCTCAGTGGATAACGGTGATAAATAACCCTACTGTGCATGGAGACGCATTGCTTCAGAAGTAAACTGCTTTGCTGCACAAGAACGGTGGGAAATATCACATTTTTAACAGTAAATACACGACAAGAAGAATGTGGAGTCTCTAACTTGTGGTTCCTTTATTGTGCTGCTTTCAATGTATGATCTAAATTTGCAGGATTTATATTACTTTAGCCTTTAAAGCATCGCCAGTAGAGCTTTATTTTACTGATTTCCACCTAAATTTAGCGAGAATTACATCAAATATGAGAGACAAGGGCGAAAGTAGTTGAAAATATTCAACATTTCTACTTTAAAATGTTCCTTTTTACCAAAAACTGAACTCAGACAATCCCTGAACTTTACATTTTTTACTCATATTTGCATTTTTTTAGGTGTTCTGCTAAAATAAAACACAACACACGACCTATTTTTGCCAGAAATGAGATATTTAAATTCAGCGGGCGGCACAGCGGAGCGCGGGGGAGAATAAAAATCGCTCCACAACGAGGGAAATCAAAGTTTTTAATTATTCCTCAAATTAGTGGAAACCTGTGGGATGCGAGGTGTTTGTGTTTGTCTGATTAAACAGCGGGACGCCTGCAGCGCTGCCGGTGGGGGGAGTTTACGTTTCCAGGACGATAAATAAAAAAGGATCGAGAGACGCTGGGAGAGTTTGGGAACGTTGTTAATCAGCTTCAGAGCAGGAGGGATCGGGAGTTTATCTCACAGACACTTCTACAAATCTGCCCGACTCCTGGCGTCTCCCGTTAACCGAGTGAGATTTTATCAGCTGATTAAATTAATTCCTCTCTGCTCGGGTGTCCTGATGAGTTTACCTCGCTTCTCATTCCTCCTGAGCTCCCGTCACGTCTCCAGAGGTTTCTAACTGTCAGACTTTCTGCCTTCTCACGGCTTCATCTCTGACCTCAGTCTCCCTCCTCGGCCTCATAATAAGGACTTTCAGCTAATAATGAATTCAGTCATGAAGCAGAGATTCAAAGAGAACCGCTAGGAAGGTTTTGACTATTCATTAAAGTTACTTAACATAATTCAGGACAGAGAAACTTAAAGTTAAAGGTAGCGCTACACTGTGGGGAATAAAAAGGTAAAGGAAAAAATGGCAGCAAGGGTGGAGAATTTTTTATTTTTTAAACAATAAAAATACTGTAGCTTTCAAAAACTGTAAACAAAGTCAAATAAAAGAGTAAATATCCGTAAAATTATGTCATTTTTATCCAAATTAAATACAGCAAAATTGTAATTTTTATGGTCACACATTGTAAAATAATAAATTCCTACTTGTAAAATTATTGCTTTTTAATATGGACTTTATTTTACAGTTTTGGCCTGTTCATTTATTTATTTATTGTTTCGTCAACATGTAAATTAATATTTTTCTGTAAGGTTTTGTAGCTAATTTCTGGATTTTTTTAAATTTTAATTTTATTTCACAATATTTTTTTTCAAATAACAGCAAATCTGTAAAATAACAATATTTTGTGCTGATTTAAATATAGCAAAAAAAAAAAAGTGTAAATTTAGGGTTAAACACTGAAAAAGAATTAATTGCCATTTACAAAAACATGGTATTTACAGTTTTGGTGTGTTTATTTATTTATTTATTTTTTGTCAACATGTAAATTAATATTTTTTTCTGTAAGGTTTTATAGCTAATTTCTGGATTTTTTTTCATTTTAATTTTATTTTACAATATTTTTTTCAAATAACAGCAAAAATCTGTAAAATAACAATATTTTCTGCTGATTTAAATACAGTAACAAAAAAAATAGTGTAAATTTAGGGTTAAACACTGAAAAAGAATTAATTGCCATTTACAAAAACATGGTATTTACAGTTTTCGTGTGTTTTTTTAGGGTTAACGTAAATTATAATTCTACTTATTATGATGTGTTACGTAGCAAAACAGGGAGAATCTGTATATTGTCCTGAATAAAGATAGCATTACTCATTCATAAATGCATACTGGACACTATCTTTGTGCTGGTGTTACTGTTGTTAGCCACAACGCATGGTGTTAATGACAAAAGAGCTGAGCCGAGGTCATTAAGCGGCACATAAGTCTTTGTCATGGTGCCCCTTTACTAGCTAAACTCTCACAGTGCTTAAATTACCACCAAAGATTAGAACGAGCTCCTTTTTTGAAGGTGACCCTTAAGAAACTCCGGATGTTGGCCATTTTTTTGAGCGTTTATACCTTCTAAACAAAGTCAAACAGCAGCAGCTCGTAAATATGCATCAGAAAAGTGGTGGAGTTTCGCAGTAAGCAGTGTTTTCGGGGCCAAAGTTGCTCCTTTAAGTTTGTTTTCGTCTCTGTTTTTTTGGCCAGTCTTTGCTCAGACACCTCGAGCTGAGCCGGTGGGCCGCTGGGAAATCATGAGTAATAGGGTTTGTTTTTTTTGGGGAGTTTCTGTTTGTGTTCACACATACAGATGAATTTCCAGGTTTATGCAAGGAGACGCACATTTCATCTGGACTGAAATACGATTGATTCAGTGGAATTCTGAGCTACTGTAAACGTCCGTCCTGTTCCGGGTTTGTTTGCTTACTTTCTCTTTACCACTTATTAAAACACACAATAAACCTTTACATGGATCCCCACTCTGCTCCGTCACTCCCTCAGCCTCCCACTCTCTGTACTGGAGCTGTTATTTTACCAGCAGCTATAAAACACAGCTGATAACGGCAGCTATGCAGACCACACACACACACATCACACAAGTTATATGAGATTCTGTAGCTACTTCCTCATTTTCAGTGTTGTTTTTACAACTTTAATGCTCCGAGCGAATTAAAAAATCAGTGTTTTTGCATTATTTATGCCATTTTCTGCAAATTAAGTGCAGTAGAAGTTTCTCAAACCTCTAAAAACTGATATAAATTCAGATTATGCGCCACAATATCCATAATATCCAAGTTCGTTATTGTAAAAACTCGCTCTTGCTGGAATGAAGTTGCAAGTTCAGGCTAATTTGAAAGACTTTTTGCAACTGCTGTTTTTTTAAAACCACCAAACGCTGACAGAATACTAATAAATAATCTTTTTATGAGATGCTTTAGCTAGCTGCTAAGTGCTAAAGCTAACTGCTAATTCAACCAGCACTGCCACGTTTAACTGACCCAGGCCCATTTAAGAGATGCTCCAGGTGGTGACTAGTGCCGATGCTACCATTTAGCTAGCTGCTAAATGCTAAAGCTAACTGCTAATTCAACCAGCACTTTTACGCTCAACTGACCCAGGCCCGTTTAGGAGACACTTCAGGAAGTGACTAGTGCTAATGCTAGCATTTAGCTAGCTGCTAAATGATAATGCTAACTGCTAATTCAACCAGCACTGCCATGTTTAACTGACCCAGGCCTGTTTAGGAGACACTTCAGGTAGCGACCAGTGCCGATGCTACCATTTAGCTAGCTGCTAAGTGCTAATGCTAACTGCTAATTCAACCAGCACTGCCTGTTCCGGGTTTGTTTGCTTTCTCTTTACCACTTATTAAAACACACAATAAACCTTTACATGGATCCCCACTCGGCTCCGTCACCCCCTCAGCCTCCCACTCTCTTTAAGTTTAAGTAAATTAAGTGCAGTAGAAGTTTCTCAAACCTCTAAAAACTGATATAAATTCAGATTATGCACCACAATATCCATAATATCCGAGTTCATTATTGTAAAAACTCACTCTTGCTGGAATGGAGTTGCAAGTTCAGGCTGATTTGAAAGACTTTTTGCAACTGCTGTTTTTTTAAAACCACCAAACGCTGACAGAATACTAATAAATAATCTTTCTTTGTATCCAGGTTGCCACCCGTCCTGCTCAGACTGCCGTGGGCCGACCCAGCAGGACTGTATTTCCTGTTCCGACCAGGCTGCTTTGCTCAAAGACGGAGTTTGCGTCCCGGACTGCAGCGCTGGTTTCTACAGCCAAGATGGCGTCTGTTACGGTAAAGATCACACAAACCCGTAGTGCACTTTTGAAGCTACGTAGCCAAGAAAAACAACATGTCTTCGGTGGTTTCGTGTTCGAAAAACTCCTGCTTTTGCCCTTAATTAAAGCAGTGCAGCTGGTTCTGTTGACCAAGTTCCAAACGGTGGTTGTAAAGGTTTCATGAGGTGTATTTATATGCAAGAAAAGCTAACCTATCGCTAACATTTTGACTTGAAATTGGAGTAGGAAACTATAGACGAGCTCAAGCTGATTTACCCCAAATTCAACCCAACAACTGGAGCAGAAATCTGGTCTGAAATCTTCGTCTGAATCGATGTTGCACAAAGATCTTCTCGCTAACGTGAGAGGTTTATAGATCCAGTCTGAAACCTGACTAATATCAAGCATCTTTGCTAACTACAAGTCAAATTTAGGGCGGCTACGACGATCGTGCTAGCGGCCAGAGCTCCTTTTGTCATCAAACTCGGAAAATCATGGGTCCTACAACTGGGGTCCTGGAAATGACGAATGCTGCTCTCTTAACTGTGCATGTAGGGTCCCTCCGGATTACCTCGGCTTTAACGATGGAGCCTGTGGTTGTGGAAGAAGATGAGTGTTTAGCATAGATAGTTAGCATTAGCCAGTAAATCTGACAAAACCACACTGGATAAGAGTTGCGTACTGCACCTTTAATGCAAGTTCGTTTCTACACAGTCTCTTGGTACCGATTTAAAGAAACAACTGCAGAGAACTAAGCAGTGACAGCACAGTCCGTGTACGTTGCGGCCATTCGTTTTCTTATTTTGAGATTTCAAAATAAAAGTGAAAAATAAACCGTTTCCCGTTTTTTTCAGTGATAATATAATTCATTATCCATTATCCGTCATCTGATTTCATTAGATGTGTTTGTAAATGGAAATTAAAATTAAAATACACCCGTGGAAAACTTATTTCTCCCCACCAGCGTGGGGTTTATTTGTCCCTTTGGAGGGACCTTGTGGTGCTGCTAGCTCCGCCGCTAGCGCTAAATCGCTAGCGTTCGCCTGCTTTTCGGGACGTTTCGGGGAGGTTTGGAGGTTTTCTGTTACTTTAGCTGGTGAAAAGTCCACTGTGAAATAGTGAACAATGTGAGCCAAGCAACGTTTGGACCCCACAGTGGGTCTTCATCAGGCCACGGCACACAGCAAGGTCTGCTAACAGTGAGCTAACACTGGAGCTTTAGATACCAGATCCTTCCTCATCAGAAGTCAGACGGGTCACGGAGCCAAAACCAACAGGAAGTAGAGAAATAAGTTTTCCATGGATGTATTTTAATTTTAATTTCCATTTCCAAATACATATATTTAAATGGGATAATGGATAATGGATAATGAATTAGGGCCGTTTTCTGTTCTTCATTTTATATTATCACTGAAAAAAACGGGAAACGGTTTATTTTTCGCTTTTATTTTGAAATCTCAAAATAAGAAAACGAATGGCCACGACGCACACGGACCCAGCACGGTAGATAAACTCTGTTTTACTTTGCTTTTAGCACCACATCTGTTCATAAAAACCCAGTTTCCTTTGGCTTTTCCCCCCAGAATTCTTTCAACAACCTTCCTGCAAATGCACTGAAACATTTCACATCCAGCTATTAAGACACACTGACAGGAAGAACTGAACTAAAAGTTCTTCTTCCAGTAAATACGACTGGGTTCCTGCTCAGAAACCAGACCTGTGCTGTCAGCGAGGAGCTTCCCGGTCTGTTTTCTGCAGCAGTAATTGGCCTCTGATGTGACGTCCGTGCAGAACCTCCAAATTGCAGAAGAGAAATCCGCTGTTAGGTGTAATTTTAGCCGCGCTGAAGACGCCTTAACGCGACTTCTCTTTAATTCTGAAACCCCCGAGCGTCCGAAAGTGTCGATTTTCTTGCAGCTCCAAACGAGGAGACGGGGAACCCTCTGTGTTTGATATTTAAACAGACTAATTCGACGTCGCAATTTGCATTTCAAGGACCCTGATAATCTTTGGATAAAGTTTACTTTTAAGATTTGGAATGAGATGTGTAAGGAGTTCAAATTACACAAGTCTGAAATGATGTTAAGATGGTGGGCTTTTGACGCAGAATTTCTACCGAACCTAAATGACAAAAGATTCCAAGAACGGACAATAAAGGGTCTTACTTCCTGTTTCACGTTTAACCACAAGGGGGAGTTAGCAGATTTTCAAACTCTCAAGGCAAAATGTGGTTTAAACAATGCAGATTTTTTTTCCGATATCTACAGACGAGAAACAGACATAATGAAATTGCAAAGGCCAATTTAGGAGCAAAGGATAATAGAATTTTAAATATATTTCAAATGGCCTTTAACAGTGGTTCCCAACTGGTGGGTCGGGACCCAAAAGTGGGTCGCGAAGCCATTTTGAGAGGGTCGCAGAAGCAAAAAGTAGTGGTATAAAGTCTTTTATTTTCAAGGACGTGTTTCTTATGACAGAGTTTGCTTTCAATAGCAGGATATTTAGTGGTGGTGACACCAGTAGTTGCCCACGATTAACCTCTAGATTTGGCTCTGTCAGCTTATTTGAGAAATTTATGCTTAAACGAGCCAAAAATGAACCAAAATGTGCTCAGAATCTGTCAAAATGGGCCAAAATGGGCCCAAAAACTTGGCAAAAGCGTCGAAATATCCCAAAATTAGCAAAAAAAATAAGCCAAAATTTTCCTATATTGTATAAAAATGCATTGAGACTCCACCTATGTCTCTATTAATAGAGACATAGTGGGTCCTGAGGCTGGACCAGTGGCCTATAACACCAATATAGTTGGGAAAACTGTCTCAAGGTTTTATCAAGGATTTCAGGCAAACAAATCTACCAACACCTCATATGTTAAAAAGAATTGGGGAAATGAAGCAGGCTCAGTAGTGGGTGATGAGGACTGGGAACTGATGTGTAAAATACAATGGAAATCCACCTGTTCATCCAATTGGCGAGAATTTGGTTGGAAAAATATAATTTGTTATTTTATTACTCCAGTCCAAAAGAAACACCAAAATATATCAGTCAAGAGGCGAGTCTTTATAATCTATTCTGGGTTTTCCCAAAAGTTACCCTGTTCTGGCAAGATTTCCACAAATGTGTAGAAAATGTGCTGCACTGCAAAAACTCCACATCTTACCAAGTTAATTCGTCTTATTTTTAGTCAAATTATCTCAACCCACTTGATTTAAGATAAATTCACTTTACAGGTAACATTTCAGCAGATGGAGGGACGTGTTTTAAGACAACGCATCTTAAATGTCTTAAGTCAAACAATCTTGAAATGATCTTATTTTTAGTTGTATTTTACCAGAAACAAGGTTCATTTCATTTCATACATGTTTCAAGCTGAGCTGTTGTTTGTATCAGATAAATAATCTGGATTTAAGAAATAAAGTAAATGTATTTTATTGGAAAATCACCAATTCATATCAGAAAACAGCTGCATGAGTAAAATGTGTAAAAAAAAACAAAGCAAATGTCTGCTTTTGAGTTAAAACACCTCCTTTTGGGCGTAGCTGGCTTCACCTAAAACACAACACCTTCAAATGCTGTCAAACACCACTAAATATTAGGATTTCTAGCCAACTGTGAGACGACATTATATCTCAGAATGCTTCAATTAATCTGTGTGATCTGATTTCAAGTACAAGATGGTCTTAAATCTAGAGAAGAGCCACGATAATACAACTAAAATAAGTTGAATACATCTCAAATTAAGAAGCTGACATTAAACTTATTAAATCTATTTCATTCTTTATCATGTCTGGTTTATTCTAAGACACCTCAGCTTGACAATGCTGCTAAAATATAGCTTCAATTAAGTTTTCCCTGCTGATTTTAAGACCTCAATATTCTAAATATCATGTCTTATTTTAAGAAATCTCACCAAGCAAATGTTCACTTGTTCTATTGGCAGATTTTTACACTTATTTCAAAGTAAAAGTGCCTTGAAAGAAGTTATTTTTTCTTGTTTTTGGAGGGGGATTTTTTACAGTGTGGTTTTACGGCGACCCAATGGCTCCAACTTGACTCCTTGCCAATGGAAAATCAAACTGGAGGAACCAGATTAGAACCAACTAAGCACCAGAACAATCAATATTCTAAATATCATGTCTTATTTCAAGAAATCTGACCAAGCAAATTTCCACCTGTGCGTGTATTTTTTGATTTGTTGTATTTATACTTCGGCCTGGACTTTCCTAACTTAAGTACTTTGTCAGACAAGCGCCTCATGAGAATTTTATTAATGTCAGCTAAAAAAACAATCACTACAAAAATGGCTCCAAATAAATACACCAGAAACCCAAGACTTGTGCACCACTGTTTATCAGATATTTGTCACTTACTATGTCTTTGCGGCTTCAGAGGGATAAATTTAACCAGATTTGGTTCAAGTGGAGACGATATAATGGAGACATCAGAAGGGATTTTGTTTAAATAATTTTCACAATTAAGGAGGGAGTTCAGTTCCAACAATATTTCACCATTTTCCCACTTGTCCAGTTGTTTTTGTTGTCTGTTCTGTTGCCCTTTTAAAGGAAAAAAAAATACATATATGTAAAATTAGATGTTGATCTATAAGGCCGATACAGCCAGACTGCTTATTGAACAACTGCTGTGTATACAAATGTCTGCTTTTCCTAGTCTGGACCACTGTACTGCACCCAAGTTAATGTTTTGTGTAAAATCGTCAATAAAAATAAAGTTACAGAAAAAAAAAAAGTTCGACGTCGCCACTCGAGGCTCGCCGCCGACGTGGAGGTGAAGGTTTGGTCGGCCTCGTTTTTTTTTTTTAGACTTGCGCCGGCATCCTCCCCCTGAAACGAGAACGTCAGCAGCATCCAGAGTTGGCAAACAACAGTTTAATAAACACAGTAATTAGCAGCCCTCTCTTCTGCGCTAATGAGGACTCAGAAGCTCCTCGAATAAAGAGATCCTGCATGAATATGGATGGTTTCTATTTCGGTGTGGTGAGATGAAGAAGCAGCGAGGATGGAGGACCCCCCCGAGGGCGACGGTGAACTTAGCGGCACGTAGCGAACGATAGCTCTTCCCGCGGCTAAAAACACCCCGAGGGCTTCGGAAGGGAAGTGGTGGGAGGGCGTTTTCTTCCCCTGTTGCTCGTGTGGAAGTTTCGAAGCGCCCGGCGAGGGAGGCCTCTTTCAGGAAATGTCAGAACTTTCTGGAGGAGAAAAGGTCAGATCCATGTGAACTCGCCAGTTTGTCCTGCGAGGTCTGGTTTAAAATGTCACCAACCTGCGGGGCGTTTAGCGGCTCGATTCCCCCCCGCGGGGCCTCCGGGGTGAGATTTGATAGATTTTCTTGCCTTTTTTTTAATTTCCCCCTGTCAAGTACGCCGGAGGAAAATCCTTTTCTGGTTTCGGCCTCATTGCTTGACATGGTTTGGGCTCGTTGCAGCGTGTTTGCGTGTCTTGTAGAGACAAATCACAGTTTCCACAGACGACAGGAAAGCAGCCGAGAGCGAAAAGTTGCCCTAAAGTTGGTTTATTGTTCAGATTTTGGGACGTTTTTGACTCGTTGTTGAGCTTTTTTGTATTATTACCTCCACCAAGGAGGTTATGTTTTTGCCGGCGTTGGTTTATTTGTTTGTTTGTTTTCAAAATGACTCGAAAAGTTATGAACAGATTTGGATGAAATGTTCAGGAAATATGTGAAATGGGACAAGGAACAAATTGTGAAATGTTGGGACTGATCCGGATCACCGTCTGGATCCAGGATGTTTTTTAATTTAAGGATACTTTGTCATTGGGAGATTGTGTTGGGGGTGGACTGAAGCTGCTTGGTGGAGGTCTGCGCTCTCTGAGGGCTTTTCTATTTTTATTTTTATCCACCCAAAGTTGAAACTCTGTGCTATTGGAAAGCATTTTGAGTTTTTGACATTGGAGTTGGCAGGTCCACATACTAGAGCCTCGGCAGCGCTCGGCAACACTCGGCAACACTCGGCAACACTCGACAGCGCTTGGCGGCGGCGCACAGGACTATACGAATATCAAAATTATCATCCAAATACCACCACAACTAACCAGTATTCAGATATTCCTATATTGGGGGCCAGCCCTAATATTACATTTGTAAAGCAGGTAAGCTACCATACTGTTGGTTAGCTAACTTAGCCACTCTAGGCTACTTGGAACTACACCGTACTTGGCCTTAAGGTCAGCCTTATTTGATCCTGCTGAAATCTCCTGGTGCTTATTTATTGTCACAAAGCTGTAAATTGGGACGTCTGGTTAAAACTAAGTAGTTGTTTTTGACGTAGACAGTAGTTGGATACATCCAGCATGGTGAAACATCTTTCTACAGATGATGAGGAGAGTACTGTAAAAAAAAATTAAGTCGTTAAATATCTCTAGTTTGTAGAGTCACAATTTTTTCCAGAGATATGAAAAAAGTTTTCTATGTTGATTGATTTTTATAAATGAGTTTTAAAATCAAAATCACGTTTTTCTAAATCTCAAATTTGCCACTCATTTTTTACAGTGTAGGTGACACCTGTTGGAACTACGAAAAATGTCGTACAAGTGGATTCCACTTTTTAAAAATTTTTTGGGTAATTAAAAATTAACCTTCGAAGAAATTCAGCTTTCGCTTTCTGTTTTCTGAGGTGCAGGACTTTATGTTGCAGTGAAAAGCGACTTCACAGTGGTTAGAAATGTAACAGGAGCAAATAAAAACACCCAGAAACCGCTTGTTGTTCTGAGCATCACGACCAGAAACGTCGTATTTCCAGCTTGTCCATGCGTCTGTCCTGTTTTCAACGTGTTGTTCTGCTTCTTTGTCAACCCACGTTTTGAAACCTGCTCCAGAACTATTCATTACAATCATTATTACTTGAGTTTGGGGTTGAACTAATCAGATTTTGGATTTCAAAGGTCACCGCAGCCTCACGGGACGCGCGTTTTTGGCCGAAACTCAAGAATTCATGCCCTAATTATGACTACATGTCAAGATGAAGCGATGAAGGGATGACATTTTGTGTTGAAAAGGTCAAAAATCATCATGACGTTCTGCAGAGACGCTGTTATTCAACTCCAGCGTTGCTCATCGGTCACTGTCATGGCTCCAGCTTCTATCAGAATCAGCTTTAAGGGTATAAACATGTTAAAAACTATAATCAATTTGAGTTTATACAGACAGATATGACTGTAAACTACCACCTGAGTGTTTGGTGGAGCCACACAGCCGGTAATGCCTTTATAAATTTACTTACCAATGGCCGGAACACCAAGCTGGTTCCAGTCCTGTCTTCACTAAGCGACTCTTAAATGCAGAATCTATTTGTCCGACTGTCTGCTTAAGAGACTTCTCCTCTTACTCGAGGGTAATTCATTCATCTTTAAACCCACCACGGTGCATTTCATCGCGCCGACAAGAAGCCATTAACATTTGCATGCTGCGCTTCACAGCCTGTGACTCGTCCTGCGCCTCCTGTTTCCCCGACGACCCCAAGTGTATGAGCTGCCCGCCGGGGACCGCCTTGCATCATGGGAGGTGTATTGCCCAGTGTCCGGCTCAGCACTACCTGGACGGCCACAGCAGATGCAGAGGTAGGCCCAGTCTCTGTCTGTGTGTTCTGATTTGTTGTCATTAAGTGCAAATTTTGAATAATTTTCTTAATCGACAGCATTGCTAATCAATAATTGCCTCATTGATAGCAATTTAACTTGGCAGAAACATGATTTTAGTTGCAAATTCTGCTCTCCTGCATGTAATTTGGGTAAAACACACCGTGCTCCACATCACTATGTGGAGCATGGTGGTGGTACCATCATAATGTGGAGCATGGTGGTGGTACCGTCATTATGTGAAGCATGGTGGTGGTACCGTCATTATGTGGAGCATGGTGGTGGTACCGTCATTATGTGGAGCATGGTGGTGGTACCGTCATTATGTGGAGCATGGTGGTGGTACCGTCATTACGTGAAGCATGGTGGTGGTACCGTCATTATGTGGAGCATGGTGGTGGTACCGTCATTACGTGAAGCATGGTGGTGGTACCGTCATTATGTGTAGCATGGTGGTGGTACCGTCATTACGTGGAGCATGGTGGTGGTACCATCATTATGTGAAGCATGGTGGTGGTACCGTCATTATGTGGAGCATGGTGGTGGTACCGTCATTATGTGAAGCATGGTGGTGGTACCGTCATTATGTGGAGCATGGTGGTGGTACCGTCATTATGTGGAGCATGGTGGTGGTACCGTCATTATGTGGAGCATGGTGGTGGTACCGTCATTATGTGAAGCATGGTGGTGGTACCATCATAATGTGGAGCACAATGGTGGTACCATCATTATGTGAAGCATGGTGGTGGTACCATCATTATGTGAAGCATGATGGTGGTACCATCATAATGTGAAGCATGGTGGTGGTACCATCATAATGTGAAGCATGGTGGTGGTACCGTCATTATGTGAAGCATGGTGGTGGTACCGTCATTATGTGGAGCATGATGGTGGTACCATCATTATGTGGAGCATAGTGGTGGTACCATCATGGTCTCACTGACGTCACTGATTTCAAATAAATGCAAAAACAGGTTCTTATTGAAGATGTTAAAGAAAACTGCGTCGCTAATCAGCCATTTTTTTGTGCCGTTCCAATTATCAGTTGTGAATTTCATCCGCTGTGTTGATTAAATAATAGAGTGCAGAAGCTGTGCACTTAGAACGACTTAGACGAGCATGCATCGCGGCTAGCTGGCTAGCTGCTAGCTAATGTGTCTTTCTTACCCGCTGAGAATGACTGACACTCCTCGGATGTCACTGCTGCGCACTGGTTTCATAGATTATTATTACAACATCTACTGGAACCATATTTGAGACTTTATTTTCTCAGACTAAACTGTAAATGTGTTAGCGACGTGTTGTTGAGTAGCTAACAAATCAAATATTTTCTCGCGAGCTGTAACAGGGAGGCTACTGCTGCTTTAAAAAAACTAATTCAAGTTAAAAATGGGCAATATTTCCATCTTAACTGACCCCTCGGAGTGAAAGTTAAAAGCGATAAAAAGTCCCGGTCTTCTGGTATTAGCAGCTGTCTTGCTTTATGCTGTCAATCGCACATGCAGAGAGGGTTTTCTTCCTGAATTAGGGTGGTGACAGCAGCAGCTTATTGGTTTTCAGAGCAAAATAGCCTGTTTAGGACAGAAGTAAAACCAGGAGTTACGGTGGAAATAATAATGCTTTTACTTTATTTGTTGGCGCACTTTTCAAACTTTGTTTTTATAGGTGCAATGTAAGTAAAATTAGTATTAGTATTTGAATTCAAGGATGAACAAAGTAGATTTTGGATTTTAAAGGTCACTGTAGCCTCATGAAACACGTTTTGGGCCAAAACTCAAGAATTCTTGTGCTAATAAAGACAAAATGTCTGGATAAAACAAAGTTGCGTTAGCCATCTTTTGCATTGGCCGGTACCTATTAAGTGTCACAGGATGCTTTGTCATGGTGCCCCTTTACTAGCTAAACCCCCACAATGCTCTCTGCTTGCCAAAGTGGAGCTGACAGACGATTTTAAACCTTCTTCCTCGTCTCCTCAGCCTGCCACAGCTCTTGCGCCTCCTGCTGGGGTCCTTCGGTATCCCAGTGCACCTCCTGTCCGGCCGGGCTGCTCCTCCACCAGGGCCAGTGTGTGGAGGCCTGTGGGGAGGGACTGTACGCCCATGACAGCACCTGCCACAGTAAGAGCTCATATCACCGCAGAACAAATTCACGTTGGCTGTAACCTGCCAGCGTCTCTCTTTGTTTTGACATTTCCTGTCCGTGCACCCAGACTGTCACCCCTCCTGCCGTTCCTGCGTCGGACCGCTGGCCTCCGACTGCCTCCGATGCCTCAAACCGGAGGAGGCTCTCCTTCGACAGTCCGGTCACCTTCACCACGGCGTCTGCACAGCTGGATGTCCTGCCAGCAGCTTCCTGGACGACATGCAGACGTGCAGAGGTGAGCAAATCGGGTTTACTGCATTCATTTCCACCTCGATTTGAGAAAAAAAACGCAACCAGAGAGGCCAAAAACAACATTTCTACCACTCTTGGTCACAGTTTTTACTAGCTGCCGAGCAGATTAGCAAAGCAATCATCTGCCGCTGTGGGTTTTTGAAACAGGTAATCACTGGCATGATTGTGATTTGTTCAGGCCCAGTGGAAGCAAACAGAATTCAATCAGAGCTCAGAGGAAAATCAAACCAAACAAAGTCTTGTCTCTTCAATCAAACTGCTAATCTTGTTGGAAATCGTGCACTCATTTGTATAAACGGCAGTGAAATACTTCATCTGCCTTGACGGAATATTAATGGACAACAATTATTCTAATTATCCGAGTAATTTGTTTTAAAATAACAAATTGGATTTTTTTAAACTGTTGCCACGGCGGTGTGACAAACTAATCAGCTGCAAGGCAACACTTTTGGCTCTGCGCATCTTATAAATGAAGCAATTATTTGCCTAATAGATACGTAATCAGTCATGAAAATGTTCTCGGCTGCATCATGATGGTGTCTGAATTCTAGATGTTATTACCAATTCAGTGGAAAACATTCAGAGCTGAATAGGCACACACTTCAAATCCACAAAAACAGTTAATTTAAAAGTCACCGTTCAGTTTGTTTGTTTAACTTGTTTCCGTATTCGTATCCGCTGTGCTCTGTGTAAACACTGCCTGCAGTTCAAGCCAACAGCTCCTCGACACGAACAGACCCTCAGCTGTGCAGGGTTGCACATCATTTCTAGTTTTGTGCAGAATCTTGTCTGGACACGGGGGTTTATTTCTGACAGATCTTCAAATGGCAAATTTTAAAAGGAAACTAACTTGTGTGAAATGATCACGATTATTAGATTGGATTTGGTTGATTTTCCTGATTAAGAAACCATCAGAAAGTTAAAAATACACCAATTCTTTCTCTTTTTTATAGTTTCTGGCTGTGATAAATGGTGGAATAACAGCAATTCTTTAACAATACCTCACCTTTCAAATTTGCAGGAAGGTTTTAGGGTTCATTTGGTTAAAACGCTTGTAGACATGTTCTTGTAGACCCCAAAAATATAGATTATAAATCTGTAAATGTGCATGTTATGGGTTCTTTAAACCCATGGTGACACCAAATTGTCCTTGACTTTCTGGCCATCAGACGCAGCACATCATCATAATCACCCCATCCCCACCGTGAAGCATGGTGGTGGTATCATCATTATGTGGAGAATGGTGGTGGTACCATCATTATGTGGAGCATGGTGGTGGTACCATCATTATGTGGCGCATGGTGGTGTTACCATCATGATGTGAAGCATGGTGGTGGTACCATCATGATGTGAGGCATGGTGGTGGTACCATCATGATGTGAAGCATGGTGGTGGTACCATCATGATGTGAAGCATGGTGGTGTTACCATCATTATTTGGAGCATGGTGGTGGTACCATCATTATGTGAAGCATGGTGGTGGTACCATCATGATGTGGAGCATGGTGGTGGTACCATCACTATGTGTAGCATGGTGGTGGTACCGTCATTATGTGGAGCATGGTGGTGGTACCGTCATTATGTGGAGCATGGTGGCAGCATCATTATGTGGAGCATGGTGGTGGTACCATCATTATGTGGAGCATGGTGGTGGTACCATCATGATGTGAAGCTTGGTGGTGGTATCATCATTATGTGGAGCATGGTGGTGGTACCATCGCTATGTTTAGCATGGTGGTGGTACCATCATGATGTGAAGCATGGTGGTGGTACCATCATGATGTGAAGCATGGTGGTGGTATCATCATGATGTGAAGCATGGTGGTGGTACCATCATGATGTGAAGCATGGTGGTGGTACCATCATGATGTGAAGCTTGGTGGTGGTACCATCATTATGTGGAGCATGGTGGTGGTACCATCATGATGTGAAGCATGGTGGTGGTACCATCATGATGTGAAGCATGGTGGTGGTACCATCATGATGTGAAGCTTGGTGGTGGTACCATCATTATGTGGAGCATGGTGGTGGTACCATCATTATGTGGAGCATGGTGGTGGTACCATCATTATGTGGAGCATGGTGGTGGTACCATCACTATGTGTAGCATGGTGGTGGTACCATCATGATGTGAAGCATGGTGGTGGTACCATCATTATGTGGAGCATGGTAGTGGTACCGTCATTATGTTGAGCATGGTGGTGGTATCGTCATTATGTGGAGCATGGTGGTGGCAGCATCATGATGTGGAGCATGGTGGTGGTACCGTCATTATGTGGAGCATGGTGGTGGTACCGTCATTATGTGGAGCATGGTGGTGGTACCATCGCTATGTTTAGCATGGTGGTGGTGCCATCATGATGTGAAACATGGTGGTGGTATCATCATTATGTGGGGATGTTTCTCGACAGCGTGGTGAAAATCCATCGTCTAACCCATCATGCAACCACATCCTACCCTCACAATGAATTTTGTTTCTCTTTACTTCCTTCCACCTGATCTGGTGAGAAGCTCTGTGATTGGCTGAAGCGTCCTATCACAGATTAGAGTTTGTAAAGCCTCAAAATGGATCCAAAGGGTGGCGTAAAACTCTAGTTTCCTCTCAGACCACTACAAGCTACCAAAAGCGTATTATGGACTTTTTGCCCAGTGATACCCTAAAAAATGCTGCTGACCCCAACTTTAATCCAGATTGACGCTTCGTTTAAGCTGAATTTCGGATGTTTGGTAGCATCAGAACCCTCCTTCCTGCACATCTGTCTTACATCAAACAGAAACTGAGTTTGTCGGCTGTTTTCTGGAGCTTTGTGAAACCTGTGGAGGCCAGATCCTCTGTCGCTGAAGGTTTTTCTTTACTCTCGCATCACGTATCGGGTATAAAAACTTACCTCGGCACAATCCCGGGGTTTGGTTGTGATTTTGGGTTTGAAATGCGTCTGGAGTTGTGGGTGGGTGAGGTCGTGTTGGGATAATCCAGATATTGTGATGCCTGATTGGGTCGTTTGTGGGTGTGAAATTGTGCGTGTAATGGGCTAATCTTTGCGGTGGGTTTTTTAGGTTTTGAAGGTGTCGTCAGTCAAGTGAGAGTAATTATCACCCACCTCCCGACACTCACACTCCGCTGCAGGCTTTCCCTTTGTTTTTCCAAGTGAAGCAGGACCACAGCGGAGAGGTTTCCTTCCTGCAGCCGGCTGCTGTGAAGTCTGATCTGTTTGCTGCGATCTCTCCGGCGCTATCTGCTTACCTGCAGTGTTTGCGTCCGCTGACCACACCGCAGCCGGCGGCGTTTGGCAGGTGGAAGCATGTTTGTTCTACCTGCCAAAGCCAAGTCTTTGGCCGACGCTGTTCAGCTCTACTTTCCTCTCGGCTCAGTTTTCATCTGCTGGAGCTGCTTTTACCGTCAGGCTGCTGTTTTCCAGCTTAAAGGTTTAATTTTACGTCGATATATAATCAAGAATAAACACTAGTTTGTAATACCTGCATGATTATGGCCAAAATGATAATACTTACAATTAATCCTGCAACCACAATCATTTATCACAGTTCATTGATTTCAGCAACAAAAAATATGTTTTATTGCACTTTCACACGACAGTGCACACATTTTAGCATCAGAATAAGACTTAAGATTAACTTCTGCTGAATTGACTGCATCTCTGAGAGGAAAATATAAATAAAACTGGACCCAGCAAAATAAACACGAGAATTTATTTTGATGTTCCCCAAATGCCTCATGTGCAGGGTCCAGTAGATACTGCTGGTTTGTTGACGGTTTTATTTGTTTGTTGCTTATTTGTTGTTGGTTTTATTGGTTTGTTGTTAATTTGTTGTTGGTTTTATTGGTTTGTTGTTAATTTGTAGTTGGTTTTATTGGTTTGTCAATTTGTTGTGGGTTTGTTGATGGTTTTGTTGTTGGTTTTGCTGTTGGTGGTTAGTTGTTGGTTGTTGTTGGTTTTATTGGTTTGTTGTTGGTGTTTTTGGTTTGCTGTTGGTTTGTTTTTGTTTTTATTGGTTTGTTGTTGGTTTGCTGCTGGTTGTTGTTGGTTTTATTGGTTTGCTGTTGGCTTGTTGTTGGTTTTATTGGTTTGTTGTTAATCTGTTGTGGGTTTGCTGCTGGTTGTTGTTGGTTTGCTGTTGGTTTGCTATTGGTTTGTTGATGGTTTGCTGCTTGTTGTTGTTGGTTTTATTGGTTTGCTGTTGGTTTGTTTTTGTTTTTATTGGTTTGTTGTTGGTTTGCTGCTGGTTGTTGTTGGTTTTATTGGTTTGTTGTTGGTTTGTTGATGGTTTGCTGTTGGTTGTTGTTGGTTTTATTGGTTTGTTGTTGGTTTTTTTGGTTTGCTGTTGGTTTGTTTTTGTTTTTATTGGTTTGTTGTTGGTTTGCTGTTGGTTTGTTGTTGGTTTGCTGTTGGTTTGTTGTTGGTTTGCTGTTAGTTTGCTGTTGCTTTGTTGTCAGTTTGTAGTTCATTTGTTGTTGGTTTGCTGCTGGTTGTTGGTTTGCTTGTTGTTTTGCTGTTGGTTGTTGTTGGTTTTATTGGTTTGTAGTTGGTTTGTTGCTTGTTTGCTGCTGTTTTCTGGTGTTTCCCATGATGCCTCAGTTGAATCCTGCCATTCTATTCAGCGCATCTCAGCAGCTGTGTTTCAAGGTGTGGGTTCAGTTCAGCGATCACGCCAATTACAGGGCGCTGGCAGGAATGTCTTTATAGTTTCCTAGTTGTTGTTGGTTTTATTGGTTTGTTGTTTGTTTTTTTGGTTTGCTGTTGGTTTGTTTTTGTTTTTATTGGTTTGTTGTTGGTTGTTGTTGGTTTTATTGGTTTGCTGTTGGTTTGTTGTTAATTTGTTGTGGGTTTGCTGCTGGTTTGCTGCTGGTTTTTGTTGGTTTTATTGGTTTGTTGTTGGTTTGTTGATGGTTTGTTGTTGGTTTTATTGGTTTGCTGTTGGTTTGTTGATGGTTTGCTGTTGGTTGTTATTGATTTTATTGGTTTGTTGTTGATTTGTTGATGGTTTGTTGTTGGTTTTTTTGGTTTGCTGTTGGTTTGTTGATGGTTTGCTGTTGGTTGTTGTTGATTTTATTGGTTTGCTGCTGGTTTGCTGCTGGTTGTTGTTGGTTTTTTTGGTTTGCTGTTGGTTTGTTGATGGTTTGCTGTTGGTTTGTTGTTGGTTTTAATGGTTTGCTGTTGGTTTGTTGATGGTTTGCTGTTGGTTGTTGTTGATTTTATTTTTTTGTTGTTGGCTTTTTTGGTTTGTTGTTGGTTTGTTTTTGTTTTTATTGGTTTGTTGTTGGTTTGCTGCTGGTTGTTGGTTTGCTGTTGATTTATTTGTTGTTTGTTGCTGATTTGTTGTTGGTTTTATTGGTTTGTTGTTAATTTGTTGTTGGTTTGCTGCTGGTTGTTGGTTTGCTGTTGATTTATTTGTTGTTTGTTGCTGATTTGTTGTTGGTTTTATTGGTTTGTAGTTCATTTCTTGTTGGTTTGCTGCTGGTTGTTGGTTTGCTGTTGATTTATTTGTTGTTTGTTGCTGATTTGTTGCTGGTTTTATTGATTTGTTGTTAATTTATTGTTGGTTTGCTGCTGGTTTGTTGATGGTTTGCTGCTGGTTGTTGTTGGTTTTATTGGTTTGTAGCTGGTTTGTTGCTTGTTTGCTGCTGTTTTCTGGTATTTCCCATGATGCCTCGGTTGAATCCTGCCATTCTGTTCAGCGCATCTCAGCAGCTGTGTTTCAAGGTGTGGGTTCAGTTCAGCGATCACGCCAATTACAGGGCGCTGGCAGGAATGTCTTTATAGTTTCCTGTGAGCCTCATGACTCTGTAATTTGTTGCTCCTGTTGTTGAGGCTTCTTCCTCGACTCCTGCGGCGTTTCACCGCGTGAGGAAAGTGAATCCGCTGCCTTCAGTGGCGGCTTCACAGCATGCAAATGACTTTCCACGCTTTTTTACCTTTGACTGATGCACATGTGCAACCTCTGGGCTCATCTCTTGCGATGCATCAAGTTAAAGAAGCAGAAAAAATGTGAGTTTCTTCATTTTGCGTCACACTTTCCCGAGCAGCCCCCGCTCGGTTTCCACTCTTAGAGCCCGGAGTCATTTAGGTAATGGCGTGATTTGTCTCCTCAACTCAGTTTACTTTTCGGTTCGGAGCGGGCCAAGCAGCAAATTTAGTTTACTTTACCTGGGATTGAATAGCCGTTAGCGGTATTGGATTTCCTTAATCATCCTAGAAGAGACAATTACTAATCGATGAGGAGCAGTCGTGGTCGATGGAGTGTCCTCCAGCAGCCGTTCGTCTCTGGGATCACGGGGCGGCGGCGGGTTTAAGTCTGGAGTAAACAAGACTGCAGCCAGACGTGCAAAAGAACTTTCCAGGACAACATGATAAAGAAGAAAGACGAGGTTAAGCGGAAAGATGGCGCAGAAAATCAAGCTACGACATCCTTTAATGGAGGTTCAGTGTGGATAAATCTTACAGAGGATGGATCGAGAGTCATTTATGGAAGTGAAAGAGCCTGTTGTTTCCTTTATTTCTTGTTCAAGATGCGCCTGTTGAGAACCGGCTGGTTGCTTAGCGTCGCTATCGCTGCATAAAAACATGTTAAAAGTCTGGTAGAAAACTTCCGAGCAAAAAATATAATATAAATACACACTGGAACTGTGTTGGAGGAATATTTTATAGCTTAAGAGACGTTAATACTCGCCCACGCTGTAGTAGCCTGTTGGGATTTTAGAACGCAGGGCATAAAGGGAGCGAGGATTGTTATTTAACGCCGTAGAAAAACTAAAATCCATGAATAACCTGTCAGAAATAATAAGTTAAACGGTGGTATACTGTCAAAACTGTGGAAATAGTGGCAATTATCTCTAAAGTAAGGATATTTTAGCTGATTTAAATACAATAAAACAGTTTTTTTGTGTGGTCAAGCACACTAAAAATACAGTCTATTAATGTGGACATTATTTACATTTCTGGTCTGTTTTTGTTGCAGTTAACACATAAATTAATTCTTTTTTCTGTGATTTTTACACGTTATTATCTGTAATTTAACTAAACAGGGAAAATAATATAAGATAAAGTTTATTGATGCCTAGTGGTGTAACAGCACACCGAACCAACCGAACCGTTCGGTACAGAGGTGTACCATCGTACGAACATTTTAACACTATTAAGAATGACCAGTGTGTTGGTCTCACTAACTGCTAAAGCTAGCTCTCCAGTCAGCTAAACAGTCTCAATAACTCCCCGGTGAAGAAGGTTCGCAGAAGTTTATTGAGGTCTTATCTTTCTTTTTTTGGTGAAACTGAAAACACAACACAAACAGAATGCCATTGTGAGTTACAAGTATTGAACCAAAGGCCTAAATACAAGTATATTAACCCAAATGTCTAATACTAGCAGTGTTAGCTTAGCCGCGTAACGATTAGCATGCATAAAAATGTACAATGGTCAAAGTCAGTATATATTGTCTACTTAGTGTACTCACAGACGTTGCTTTAGCAAGAGGGAAATGGAGAAACCCGTGTAACTAGAAAGCTAACAAGTAACGGACATTATGGACTTTTTATGGACAACAAACAAACAGGAAGTAAACCTACTAACTCGGATACCTGCAATAAACGTAACTGACCACAAGGGGGTGCTGTTGCAAACAGCAATAACTCAGACACACTGTAATCCACTGGAGGCATAACAAACAATGTACAGAATAGTTTTAATAGTGAACCTTGTAGTTCTCACAGTTGTGTTGGACCTTCTCCGTCTCACAGTTGAACAGTGTTGTGGAACTAAAAACAAGTAGGGGTTTCCAGTTGGACCGTTTATTCTCCTGCTTCTGTGACGTATGGCTAATGCCAATGGGATGGCTAATGCTAAAAGCTGGAAGACGCTCCGCCGTGGTTAAAACCACCCGTCTGGGATCACTTGGGTTTAAAGTATGAAAAAGTACTAAAACCAGTGGACCAGACCAAAGCTGTAAGGAGCTCCAAACATGGAGAAAGTATGGTGTTTATTATCTGTCATAACTCTGGTTTTACTTGGCCGATCAACACGATTCAAAGACTGGTAGATAGTTAGAAATCCACACTTTCGACTCAGTGAGGCGTCTTGCTGCTACGTCATCTTAAATCGGTCATGTTATTTTGACGCACCGGCACGTCCGTCGACTCCAGAGGGTTCCGTACTGAACAGAACTGTGACTTCTGTACCGAAGTTCGTACGGAAACGTGAGTTTTGTGTGCCGTTACTCCCTACTGAAGCCTCTTCGTGGATATTCACATGCTACAGCAGCTGGATAGAGATGAGGCAGAAAGAAGCACAAGGACACAAAAAGTACAACAGGGCTAAAAAATTAAAGATATAAAAAAATAAAAAAATAAAATAACCCGGCATGATGAACCTATATGGATATGTACATTATGACATAGTGAACTTTACATATGGATAAGTACAGCTATGACTTGATGATTTCTTGTATATACAGGGATGGAGGATAATAAACCAGTAACGAGTCCAAATAAAAGACAAAAGCTGGTTAAACATATATAGAGGAAACACTGCCTGCAGTTCAACCGACTGCTGGATGCAGCTGAGTCACTAATAGCTTTGCAGTTGTGCCGACGGGGGAGAACTATTGGTTATTTTTCTGATTAAACGTCGCGATTTTTAGCTTAGGTTTGGTGAATTCTTCAGACGGAGCGTAGCGTCACAGATCAGAAGGTCGAGGACGTCAGGAAAGCTGAAAATGTGCGGATTTTTTCTGTTTTTACGGTTTGTCGCTCTAAAAAAAATGATGTAATTCTGTAGATTGCTTTATAATAATAATAAAAAAAGGAGGATTTTGAAGTTGAGAGGCCTGGTTTGGTTTATAAAATGTCAGAAAGTGATGGAAAAAATCCCAATTAATGTTTTTAAAGGCCAAGAAGACCCAAAGATATTCAGTTTACTGCCACAGAAACCAGAATATACTCACATGTAAGCAGCTGGAATCAGAGAATTTCAGCTTTTTAATTAAATTGAAGACTAATTGATGGATTGTTGGAGCTCCGATAACGACAGTCTTCTATAAAATCCACCAGCAGAGCTTTTTAAACCGACAAGCTGTCCTTAATGTCACATATCTGGATGCTGCCGAGGCACCGAGTCTGATCCAAGCGGCTCTCAAAGCGTTAAATGTTGGATTTCTGCTGGTTTCTTCAAAACAAGCTGCTTGAGAGCGTCTGCTTTGCTTCCTGGATGAGCGAGGCGTCGTTGAAGCTCCGTGGTGTTGCGTTCCGGCTCACAAAGGGTCCCTCAGCGGGTTCAGGTGCTCTGATGGGAACAATGGGGGCTCTTGTGAGGGTCGGCGGTGCCCCAGTAGATAAACAGACCGGGACATGTCGGCGTGTCGGAGGCTGAGGCCTTTAGGTCCAGGTGTCGGATGTCTGAGGGCGGATTCCAGAGAAAAAATCATCCATAAAAACAGGTGAAAATCTGGCAGCAGAATGCCTGGAAAAATATGTGAAGAAGCTGTAAAAAAAAAAATAGCGGAAATAACAGCAAATATCTGTGAAATAATCATGTTTTCAGCTGATTTAAATAGTGGAAAATAATGTAAAAAAGAAATTAATATTTCTGGAAAAAAACAAATCTGGGATGTGGATGTTATTTTTAATTTTTAAATTTTATTATTTATTTTTTAGGATTTAATTTATTATTATTTCTTAGCATTTTTAATTTATTATTAATTTATTTTTTGCATTTGTATTTTTTAAAATTAAACCATTTTGTGAAATTAAATTGAGTCTTTAATATGCATAACAATTCCTTCAAAAATAACAACAAATAACTGTAGAATAATGATATTTTTTAGGAGACTGTAATTTTACAGCGACACTTTGTAAAAGAATTAATTAATATTTATAAAAATATAGATTATTTCATGTGGATGTTATTTTAAGTTTTTAGCCATTTTTTAATCATCTATTTGTAAATTAATACATTTTTTCAGTTATTTTACTCAACATTATCTGTAATTCAACAAACCAAGCAAAAACATTATTACATTTTTAATATACATCAAGTTTCCTTTCAAATAACAACAAACATCCATAGAATAATGATATTTTTAAGAGATTTAAATTCAGTAAAACGGTGTAATTTTACAGCCACACTTTGTAAAAGAGTGAATTAATATTTGTAAATAAAAAATAAAAATATAAACTTTAGATGTGGTTGTTATTTGAGTTTTTATCTATGATCAACCTGTAAATTAATACTTTTTTCTATTGTTTTTACTCAGTTTTATGTACAATTCAACAAACCAAGCAAAAACATCATTACGTCTGTAATATAAATAAAATTCTGTTTCAAATAATGACAAATAAAATAATAAAATAATGATATTTTTAGATGATTTCCATACAGTAATAATTGTAATTTTATGGTGACATATTATTATTATTATTATTTTAATTATTAAGTATTATTTGTAAAAATATTTATTTTTTATGTGGACATTATTTATAATTATGGCCTGTATTTATTTATTTATTATATTTCTTAATACAAAAATAATTTGCAGTCAACATGCAAATAAATAAATTTCTTTTGTGATTTTTACCAGATATTATTTGTAATTTAACAAACCAGGAAACGTCTGTCAAATTACAGTTTAAATAATATACTTTTCAATCCTTAATATACAGAATTTGTCTTTAAAATACGGAGACATAGATGTGAAGAATAATTATTAAAGTCGCACACTGTAAAAGAACAAATTATATATATAAATACAGATTTTTTTATGTGGACATTTTGTACAGTTTTTTTTTTTTACAGTCAGCTTGTAAATTAATATTTTTATCCTGAGTGTTTTAGTTCATATCTGTGATTTAAACAAACAGGGGACACCTGGAAACACTCATCACTAATGAGGCGGATGGAATAAAGGGACTTTTTATATAAATATCTCGATTTAATTTTAGTGATGGAACCAGACATTACTCGTGATGCGTTCAAGGACTGCCAGAAAGTTGAGAATCCCAGCATGCCTTTCTGCTTCCTGTCTGTGATAAATTGTGTATTTTTCAAAAGAAAACCTGCTTTTCTCAGCCGCTGGCAGGTTTCTGGGTCCAGAAGGTTAACGGGTGAATATTTCAGGGCGTGGAGCTGAAATAACGGCGCTGGCAGCTGAAAGTCGTAAAGCGTACCGTTGTTTTCTATTTGGGCTGAAGTTATGACTTTTAGTGAGTTATGATTTTCAACTGGCGGCTGTTTCCCTCCATCGCCGTGATTAATGGTGTTCATCAGCTCCTTCTTCACTCCGGACCCTCATGTAGCTTCAGGTCTGCTCAGGCTCTGCGTCTCCACTGTGTTTACACTCAGAACACATTCTACTACAAGGCGCTGCTCCGCTCCTCTGTTGTCTCAACGACAGCTGATTCATGCTCCGTCCTGGTGAACGGCTGCACTTCAGGCTTTAAAGAACCGTGTTGTTCTCTTTGGTTACTCATTTTCCTTTAGTGTGTTAAATAGCTGCTGTTGTGTTCATGCAGAAGATGTGCAAAACTCCTGGTGCCACATGTGGCTCAGAAAAAATACCACAACAGAACAAATGGAAGTCCTTGTAGAAAAGCAAAGGGATACAAGTATGTTACGTACGTTAAATATGTATGACTAAATTTAAAAAAACTAACAAGTAAACTAAAATGACAGTGGAATAGAAAAGTAAGAAGTAATACTGTCAATGAAGTAGTAATTATACACAAAAAAATGAGATATTGTGCATGAAAAGAAGAAATGTTGCACATGGAAAAAAGAAATACTGCACATGTAAAGGAAATGTTGCACATAAAAAAGAGAAGTTGCACATAAAAGACAAATGTTACACATAAAAAAAAGAAATGTTGCACAAGAGAAAGATGTTGTACACGGAAAACAAAATGTTAAATATGGAAGAAAAAAATGCACATGGAAAAAGAAATGTTGCACATAAAAGAGAAACGTTAAACATAGAAACGAAATGTTGCATGTTAAAAACAAATATTGCCCATAAAAGAGAAATGTTGCACATGAACAAGACACACTGCATTTGAAAGAAAAAGTTGCACATAGAAAAGAAATGTTGCACATGAAAGAGAAATGTTGCACATGAAAAGGAAACATTGTACATGAAACAAATGTTGCACATAAAAGAGAAACATTACACATAGAAAAGAAATGTTGCACATGGAAAGGAAACATTACATATAAAAAAGAAATATTGCACATGAAAAGGAAATGTTGCACATGATACAGAAAAGACAAAAGTTGCACAGAGAAAAAGAAATGTTTCACAACAAAAAAGGAAATGCGGCACATGAAAGAGAAAAGTTGCTCATGGAAAAAATAAATGTTGCACATGAAAAGGAAACGTTGCACATAAACGAGAAAAGTTGCACATAAAAGGGAAATGTTGCACCTTCAAAAAAAAGTTTGCACATGGGAAAAAAATGTTGCACATAGAAAGAAATAAGTATTGCACATGAAAAAGAGACGTTTCACAACAAAAAAGGAAATGTTGCACATGAAAAAAGAAATGTAGCATATAAAAAGAAAATGCACAAGAAAAAAAAATGTTTCACAACCAAAAAAAATAAAAGTTGCACATGACAAGGAAATGTTTCACGTGAAGAAAGAAACCAAACAAAAGAAATGCGGCACTTTAAAAAGAAAAGTTGCTCTTGGAATTAAAATATCACACAATCCTAAACTAACTTTGCACAAACAGAGTGAAAAATAAAATGTTTTTACGTATTAAAGCAGGTAAACGTTTGTTAGTGGACCCAAAAATAAACGTGTTGGGAAGACTGGACTGAATGTGAGAACAACTTCTTTGTCGGTGGTGAACCCTGAAAATAATCAGCTCATCAGCTCAAGCTGTTGGAGGAGCGTCTCTGCCATCTGGTCTCAATGGAAAACCATTTGTGACCCAAGCAGCAGCTACTGGAGTCACCGAGATCCTCAGATACCACCCAAATGTTAGCATTTTATCACAGTCGACTGTAAATCATAAACCGAGACTCAAAAAGGCCTTGATGGAGCAATTTCCTGCCGCTTAATTGAGCCAATTAAATCAAATTAGAGCCGTTTAAAGGGCAGAAATCAGGTCGGGGTCACAGCTTTCGTGTTTTCCCGATGTGTTTGCAGCTCCACTGTCACGGAGCTGGACGTCCTCCCAGCCGGCGTATCATAACACGGCAGAATCAATGGGAACGACGCGTTGGGCAGGCCTGAGATGTGAGCGTGTGGAAACGCTCGGCTGCACTTACGCAATGATCGGCTCCGTGTTGGACCAGGAGGATCATTTACGGGAGGCATTGCGAGGCTCTCACACCCCTTAGACTAAATCACAACCCCGTCGACTGCTCCCACCTCGAGTTACGACCCCATCAGCACAAAACAAAGTAATGAATCCGATTCTCTGAGCTCGTGTGGCGGATAATGCGCGATGAGAACGCCCGCGCACGTGAAATTTGGCTGCTCCAGGAATCAATATGCGCTCTCCGCCCTGCAACAAATTAGATATCCGAGCTGCAATGAGGCCGAGCGACGCCTCCGATCGTTCCCCCTCTCCTCCCTCACTGCCGGAGTGAGTTTGACAGCAGCAGGCCGAGATAATAAGCCCGAGCGTTTGTTTATGGAGGCTCTGCGTGCGGCTGATGCGGCCATGCGTGGTGTGTTCGTGGACACGTCGGTGGGTGGTAAACTCAAAACATACTCGATAATCAGATTCCAGGAACAAGATGCAGCAGAGTGGCTGCAGGATGACGGACGTGGTGGTAAAGACTGGCTGTAGTTCAGAGGCTACAGCTGTTTTTTGATGCGTAGCTTCACAGCAATAAGAGCAGCAGAGGTTTAAGGTGGATTTACTCTGTGTTGATGCAGCCAGTAAGAAGAATTTATGTCTTATTGTCTTATTGTGAAGTTAAACTCTGCTCCTAGTGCAACAACTGTAAAGCTTCCTGGAAGTTATGTAAACATGAAGCAACAGAAAAACTTAAACTGCATCTGATTTAAATTCAGCTTCCTGTCGAATGAGTCTCATTGTGCAGTGATACTCTGCTCCCAGTGCTCCTGCAACACCTGTAACGCTCCCTGGAAGTCCCTGGAAGTCCCTGGAAGTCCCTGGAAGTTATGTAAACATGTGAAGCCACAAGAGAAAAACTGATTAAAACTAAAACTACATCTGATTTAAATTTGGCTTCCTGTCGAATGAGTCTTACCGTGCAGTGATGCTCTGCTCCCAGTGCTCCTGCAACACTCATAAGGCTCCCTGCAAGTGTAACAAAGCTTGTTTATTTATGAAGACTTTGCATGTTTCCGTGCATGGTGTGTTCGTGGACATGTCGGTGGGTGGTAAACTCAAAAAATCTAAAACTACATCTGATTTAAATTTGGCTTCCTGTCGAAGGAATCTCATTGTGCAGCGATACTCTGCTCCCAGTGCTCCTGCAACACCTGTAACGCTACCTGGAAATGTTTATGGAGGTAGTTTGTTCTTGCTGCTGCAAGTTCAAAACAAAAGATTTGAGACTGATTTGACAAAAACTTAAAACTACATATTGTTTAAATATGGCCCCCTGTCAAAGGAGTCTTATTGTGCAGTGATGCTCTGCTCCCAGTGCTCCTGCAACACCTGTAACGTACCCTGGGAGTCCCTGGAAGTTATGTAAACATGTGAAGCCACGACAGAAAAACTTTTTAAAACTTAAACTACATCTGATTTCAATCTGGCTTCCTGTCGAATGAGTCTTACCGTGCAGTGATGCTCTGCTCCCAGTGCTCCTGCAACACTCATAACGCTCCCTGGAAATGTAACAAAGCTTATTTATGAAGGCTTTCTATGTGTCCGTGCATGGTGTGTTCATGGGCATGTCAGAGGGTGGTAAACTCAAAAATCTAAAACTACATCAGATTTGAATTTGTGTTGCTGCCAACAGAGTCTTATTGTGCAGCGATACTCTGCTCCCAGTGCTCCTGCAACACCTGTAACGCTACCTGGAAATGTTTATGGAGGTAGTTTGTTCTTGCTGCTGCAAGTTCAAAACAAAAGATTTGAGACTGATTTGACAAAAACTTAAAACTACATATTGTTTAAATATGGCCCCCTGTCAAAGGAGTCTTATTGTGCAGTGATGCTCTGCTCCCAGTGCTCCTGCAACACCTGTAACGTACCCTGGGAGTCCCTGGAAGTTATGTAAACATGTGAAGCCACGACAGAAAAACTTTTTAAAACTTAAACTACATCTGATTTCAATCTGGCTTCCTGTCGAATGAGTCTTACCGTGCAGTGATGCTCTGCTCCCAGTGCTCCTGCAACACTCATAACGCTCCCTGGAAATGTAACAAAGCTTATTTATGAAGGCTTTCTATGTGTCCGTGCATGGTGTGTTCATGGGCATGTCAGAGGGTGGTAAACTCAAAAATCTAAAACTACATCAGATTTGAATTTGTGTTGCTGCCAACAGAGTCTTATTGTGCAGCGATACTCTGCTCCCAGTGCTCCTGCAACACTGTAACGCACCCAGGAAGTGTTTATGAAGCAGGTTTGTTTTGGAGGAGTTTGCACGCGGCCAATGCAACCATTCGTGTTGTGTTTGCGGACACATCAGTGGGTGGTAAACTCAAAAAATTTAAAACTACATCTGATTTAAATTCGGCTTCCTGTCAAAAGAGTCTTACTGTGCAGTGATACTCTGCTCCCAGTGCTCCTGCAACAACTCCAACACTCCCTGGAAGGGTTTAAGAAGTTTGTTTACGAAGTTTTATCCGTGACGATTTTGTGTGCGACCACGAGTTGCTGCTGGCGGTGTGTTCGCAGACGTGTCGGTGGGTGGTAAAGTCGAAACACATCCTCCGTGTCTCGGCTCGCCAATTAAGCCGCCGCATTTGACGAGGAGGAGGAGGAGGAAGGGGATTATGGGCAGAAGGTGGGCGATGACGGGGCGTCGGGTTGACGGCTTCGGCTGACTTTAAAAAGCCCGAGATGCTCCCAGAAGCTCACTCGGCGGCGGCAGCTCAGTCTTCCCCTGCCAGTCGTTGTCATTCCAGTGTGTACGCTAGACCCGGATGCAGCTGACAGCAGACAGGAGTAATTACAAACACCACCAACACGCTAAAAAAAGAACGACAGGTAGCGAAAAGCAAACACACACTCACTCGGTGGCCTTCTTTGTCTTTCATTCAAACCCCCAGCAGCAGCAGCAGAAACCAGTCGGCCCGCTGCAGCTGCCAGAGCTGATAGCGACGCTCGGCTATTTGTCTTCACGCTGCCAAAGCAGACATGAAAGGGCCGAACAAAGGGCCTGTTTGAGGGCAGCTGCCGAGCGGGGGTGAAGGGCATGAGGGCACGTAGGGAGGGTAAACAATCCAGGGAGGACAGAAAGACAACAAGCAGAGGAATGTAGCGGCGGCAGCAGCCAAACTCCTTCACACATAAAGTTAACACTGGTTCAAATGAACAGTTTAAAGACGCACCGGGGAACAGTTTGGCTCAAATGAAATGAGGTTGCAAACCGGCAGAGACCTTTCAAATTTATCTTTAGTCTAATAAAAATCCCAGAAACAGGTACTTTAGAAAGTTTTTATGACCTTTAAAGGGTGAAAGAGTAAGTGTTGTTTTCTTTTTTCCGAACTTAAAAGGCTTTCCCGTGTCTGCCAGCGATCGATCCCAGTTTAATTTCCCCTTTATTGCATTTTATGCCGTTTGTTATGCCACAACTGTCCTCTAGTACCATTTCCATGATGGCGCCAGCTGCAGCCGTCGTGTTTTCAGGTGCGAAATTCTTAAAATTTGACCGAAATGTTGACTTGGACTCAATCGATGGAAGGTCAGGTGTCAGTTTGACGTCACCGAACGAGTTTTTTTTACCATAAATCAATAATTCGTAGACTAAATTAGACACACAACTTGATACATTACATTGTCACGTTGTTTAAATGTGTGGCCGAGGCTTTTTATTTCACTCCATGAGGTGCTTGGATCCTGGTTGGATCTTAATCTCTTCTTGGTTGTCATTAAGCGTCACAGAAGTCTTTGTCATGGTGCCCCAATTGCTAGCTAAACCTCAAAACTTTGTTCTGCTACTGCTATTATAGTCGACAGAGACATTATTTGGACCTAAAAGGTGGTTTTGTTGTGCTGCTGGGATGTAATAAGGCTGTTCTAGGTGATCCCAGTATGTCTTGAACACATGAGCTCAGGTTGGAGGTCATTAAGCGTCACAGAAGTCTTTGTCATGGTGCCCCTTTGCTAGCTAAACCTCAGAGCTTTGTTCTGCTACTGCTATTGTCGTCAACAGAGACATGATTTGGGCCTATTAAGTAGGCTGACATAAGGCTGGAATAGAAAAGTGAGAAGCAATACTGAACCGGATTCGGAGGTGGGAAAGTAATATCACACATGAAATTGAAATATTGCACCTGAAATATGAAATGTTAGCAATTATGTTAGCATTTGGTTTTAATGCGTAGCTGTTTCTTTGGACAAGGGGACTTTAGAATATGATGTTCTGTGCAGGGGAGATGTGAGCGTTTTTACTTTCTTCCCATGAGGTGCTTGGATCCTGGTGTCAGTGCATCCAGAACAGCCATTTTGTTTAGTTAGTGCAATAAAATGCAATTTAAATGGCATTAAATTAGTTTCACAACCCGCGCATGTGAAAACCAGGGACGTGCATGAACCCAGGTGCTCAACATTCACTCATAAAGTTCACGTTTGAGGCAAGATGGTGGCCAATAATGCTGTTTTTTCGACACCCATGTCTCCTACTCTCTTCTCGGCCGTCATTAAGCGTCACAGAAGTCTTTGTCATGGTGCCCCGTTGTTAGCTAAACCTCAGAGCTTTGTTCTGCTATTGTTGTTATAGTCAACAGAGACATTATTTGGGCCTAAAAGGTGGTTTTTGGTATGCCACTGGGATTTAATAAGGCTGTTCTAGGTGATCCCAGTATGTCTTGAACACATGAGCTCAGGTTGGATGTCATTAAGCGTCACGGAAGTCTTTGTCATGGTGCCCCATTGTTTGCTAAACCTCAGAGCTTTGTTCTGCTATTGTTATTATAGTCAACAGAGGCATGATTTGGGCCACTGGGATATAATAAGGCTGATCCCAGTTGGTCCCAGTATGTCTTGAACACATGAGCTCTGGTTGGATGTCATTAAGCGTCACAGAAGTCTTTGTCATGGCCATGAAACAAGAATTCATACACTAAATATGACCAGATTTCATGTACATTATTACTGTTTTTCTTTTATCGATGCAAAAAACAAACAAAACAGCTGCAGCAAGTTCCACAAGGGGATAAAATGCACTGAGACAAGCACAAAACAGAGCAAACGAAACCAAAAGTGTGCACAAAAACAAACATGGAAGATATATTAAAGCAAAAGAAATGAAATATCATCATCATAATTCTAAATATAATGATAATTGTTATGACAGAGGTGCTTACGTGAAGGAAAACTGAGTTTTATTTGCAAAATGTGCAAGAAAATTGTCATTTTTTGACACTTAAAGTCTTTATTATGTCAAAATTTGGACAGACTTGGATGTAAAATGCAGCTTGACCGGTTGTTGGAGGCTATATAACCATAAAACGGCAATTCTACTTTGAAATTTTACTCAGTTTTATTGATTATTATCGTCTATTTTGGGTCTTTGCTGCATCAAATCATGCTTAGGTGACTATAAACACAAACACACCCTGTTTTTTTTTACTGATTCCTGAGTTAGAAACCATAATTTATTACTGTTAATTCTACATTTTTCATACTCGAGTCATCCCAGAAGAGCCCTTGTGAGCGGTTTGCGTTTTATTATCTGAATTAAACCGTGTAAACTCAGCAGTATGGTGTGGATGAGGACTCTTCGCTGGCGTCCGTCCACCTTGGATCGGGCCTCCTGGCACCGGCTCCGGTGTTAATGCGTGACTTCTGATTGGAGAGCCTGGCTGCCGGCCTCATCTGAGTGTAACATTACATCTGGCTGGCACAGTCGACTTAAAGCTCCCGAGAATCAGATTCCAGAGATGCCAGCGGGGAAGGACACGAGATACGTCAGGGAGGCTGCAGGGTAACGGAAACAGTGGCGGGAACTGGCTTCGGTTCAGACGCGATTGCAGAGGCTGCAGCTGTTTTCTGGTGTGGAGCTTTTAGAGCAGAGAGAGCAGCAGAGGTCTGAGGTGGATTTAAGCTGTGTGGCTGCTGCAAGCAAGAATAAAAAGGTCTGAGACTGAATTCATAAAAAGCCAAAAGAATACATGATTTTAATGTGTCTCCCTGTTAAAGTTGTCCTATGGCGCAGTGATACTCAGCTCCCAGTGCTCCTGCAACAATCCTGGAAGTCCACTTATGTAAACATGTCTAGCAACTAGGGATGCACGATAATGCCAATTTCAACTGGTAATCAATAATTGTAGGGCAATTATAACAGGGCAGGTGGAAAGAGATGATTGTGTTGTTGTGGCTCAAAAACACACACACACAGGTGGAGCGCTAACGTGCTATCGTGCTAAATTTTAGAATGTCTGTTCCCCTTTAGACACTTCAGGAAGTTACTGTAGAATTTGACTGACTCTTAAAGATGCACTTATGGCGCACAAACAAATGAATGTTTATGTCGTTTTATGTCTTCTTTTAGACCTCTTGTGTCTTGTTTTTGTCATGCATCTCATTTGCGTCTGTTTTTTAGTTGGTTTGTGTCTCGTTTACGTCGTTTAATGTCTCAATTTCTGTCTCATTTTTATCAAAAACTGCAAACAGCCTCTTGGCTACTGTGAAAAGTTGTTGCTCCTCTTGATGGGAGCTGCAGACCCACCTCATGTACGCAATGGTGATCCTTAACATGATCCATGACAAGTTGGCTCACGGTGAAACTGCAAATATGTATATGCTAGTTGGGCTGCAGCGACTAATTGGCTTAAGAAAAAACTCTTAATTGTCTATTTCCAACTTCTTAATAACCCTCTAAAACCCAAAATGCAACAGCAAGTTTGGAAGATGTACTATGTCAACAAAATCGACAAAATTACAACTGTTATCAGAGTAAAAAACGGCAGTCCTTAAACTACGACTTTTGCGTTCTGTCCGAAAAATTCTAAGACCATTCGACTGAACTGCAGGCCGTGTTGACACAAGGCGGAGAGGAGACAAGACATTTTTAATTTCTATAAAATAAATGCGCGATTGAAGCTGTGTTATACTGCACAGAAGACATGCTTGAGTTCTTTCTGCTTCTGGTCTTGGTTGTGGTGCTTCCATAGAGGTGCAGGACTTGAAAAATGGGCCCACAGCGGCAAACTAGAAAAGCACTCAGAGAGCTCATACCTCCACCAAGGAGCTTCAGTTGACCCCCAACACAATGTCCCAATTCACATATTTTGTATGGAACAAATGTAATTACATACAGTTCAAATGTCCTACCGACAATGCGGCCTTCACCCCATCCGACCTAATGAACAGGTGCGGCCTCTAGCGCGGCAGCTCCTAACAGCCTCCCAGCTTCTTAGACAACCGGAGATAAGAATGCCGGCCCAACCGTGCGTATGTCGCTCAGGAAGGAAAGAGAACTGCGTCACTGTCGCTGTCTGTCGTGTGGAGACCCAAAATGTCATGTGGTCAGAGGGGGTTACCCCAAAAACAAGAGTGCCCTCTGGTGGCTTTTAGAGTAAACCGCATTTAATTACATTTACATTAAAAAAAATTCCTGGATCCAGACGGTGATCCGGATCAGTCCAAAAATGTCATCATCTGTTCCTTGTCCCATTTCACATATTTTCTGAAAAATTCATCCAAATCCATCCTTGAGTTTTCGAGTTATTTTCCACACAAACAAACAAACAAACAAACCAACGCCAGCCATCACTAACCTCCTTGGTGGAGGTAAAAATGCTTGATTTCTTTCCTCCTCTGTGGCCGTAAACTGAATATCTCTGGGTTGTGGACAAAAACAAGACATCTGAGGATGTTTCTGAAAACACTGATCGACATCTTCTGTCAGTTAATCAAGTCTTTGCTGTTGCTGCTTGGAACTATTCGATTGCAGAGCTGAATCATACAGTCAAGCAAACTTGCCTCAATTTACTTCAAGTTATACCACTGGGCTGCTGGTTGTGTCTGAGCTCTGTGTATCCCCAATTTTAGAAGAGTGAACAAAAATACACTCCTACAGCAAAAGAAAATTGGAGGTGCACTCATCTTTTCGTTTTATTCTTCAGTTGTGGCGGCAGGAAGGCAGCGAGGAGTCACAGTTGGGGATCGAGCATCATCCTGTGTCTGTTCTCTGGCCTTTATATTTTTTTATATTTATATATGTTTCTGGTGACTTTTCTTTCTCTGTGTCCTTTCCAGAGTGTCATCCCTCCTGCTGGCACTGCACTGGGCCATCAGCGGACAACTGTACGTCCTGCTCCTCCCCGTCCAGCCTGTTCGAGGGCCGCTGTGTCCAAACCTGCCCACAGGGCTTCTTTATCCAGGACAGCCAGTGCCAAGGTGAGAGCTAACTCATAACGCACACTCCAGGCTCTGTTTCTAACCTTTACCAAAAAACACCAAAGCCTTGTGAAGAAGTGAGGGCCGAGCACGACTTGTTTTCTTTCCAAAGACGTCCTTATTCTCAAGGTTGGAGCCGATGCAGCAGCACAGACCTCGATTCTTGGCGTTTACTCCAGTTGCGCTGTTGTATAATTTAAAATAACACTTCATTAATTCTGAAGGACGTTCTTGTGCCAGATATTGCTTAGAAAACAACATGACATGAGAATAAATGCAGTGCCTAACAGAAAAGCAATGAGATGTATGATACATTACTGAATCTAACATAAGTAGGCTGACATAAGGCTGGAATAGAAAAGTAAGAAGCAATACTGAGCCTGATTCGGAGGTAGTAAAGTAATATCACACATGAAAATGACATATTGCACCTAAAAATTGAAATATTGCACATTGCATTAAGATTTGTTTTTAATGCGTAGCTGTTTCTTTGGACAAGGGGACTTTAGAATATGATGTTCTGTGCAGGGGAGATGTGAGCGTTTTTACTTTCTCCCCATGAGGTGCTTGGATCCTGGTGTTATTGGGTTCAGACCAACGCTTTTTGTTTAGATAGCGCAATAAAATGGATTTAAATGGCTTTAAATTAGTCTCAAAACGCAAGCACGTGAAAACCAGGCACGTGCATGAACCCAGGTGCTCAACATTCACTCATAAAATTGACTTTTGAGGCAAGATGGTGGCCGATAATGCTGTTTTTTGACACCGATGTCTCCTACTCTCTTGGCGAATGTCATGAGGCATCACAGAAGTCTTTGTCATGGTGCCCCGTTGTTAGCTAAACCTCAGAGCTTTGTGCTACTATTGCTATTACAGTCAACAGAGACATGATTTGGGCCCAAAAAGGTGGTTTTGTTATGCCATTGGGATATAGTAAAGCTGATCCCAGTTGTTCTTAAACACATGAGCTCTGGTTGGATGTCATTCGGCATCACAGAAGTCTTTGTCATGGTGCCCCATTGCTAGCTAAACCTGAGAGCTTTGTTCTGCTATTGCTATTATAGTTAACAGAGACATGATTAGGGCCAAAAAGGTGGTTTTGTTATGCCACTGGGTTATAATAAGGCTGTCCTAGTTGATCCCAGTATGACTGGAACATGTGAGCTTAGGTTGGATGTCACTAAGTGTCACAGAAGTCTTTGTCATGGTGCCCCCCTTGCTCGCTAAACCTGAGAGCTTTGTTCTGCTACTGCTATTATAGTTAACAGAGACATGATTAGGGCCAAAAAGGTGGTTTTGTTATGCCACTGGGATATAATAAAGCTGATTCCAGTTGGTCCCAGTTGTTCTTAAACACATGAGCTCAAGTTGGATGTCATTAAGACACACAGAAGTGTTTGTCATGGTGCCCCGATGCTAGCTAAACCTGAGAGCTTTGTTCTGCTATTGCTATTATAGTCAACAGAGGCATGATTAGGGCCAAAAAGGTGGTTTTGTTGTGCCGCTGGGATATAATAAAGCTGTCCGAGTTGATCTCAGTATGTCTTGAACACATGAGCTCAGGTTGGATGTCATTAAGACACACAGAAGTCTTTGTCATGGTGCCCCGTTGTTTGCTAAACCTCAGAGCACTTTGCTATTGTTGCTATTGTAGTCAACAGAGACATGATTTGGGCCCAAAAAGTGGTTTTGTTTATGCCACTGGGATTTAATAAAGCTGATCCTAGTTTGTCTTAAACCCGTGAACTCTAGTCGGAGCTCATTAAGCACCACAGAAGTCTTTGTCATGGTGCCCGTTGCTATGTAAACCCCCACAATGCTCTCTGCTTGCCAGCATGAACTGCCTGTAGTCTGTGATGCCTCCTCTGGTCTCTACAGTACTAAACAGTAAGAAGCTCCACTACAGCTAATCTACAACACATTTCCTGACATGCATGTGGGGAATACAAGTTTTCTTCGTCTTTTGGAGCTTGTGGTGCCAAAGTACATCCTGCCTAATACTACATTTCGGTCAAACTGTACAACAAGGTTCATGACCACCTACAGAACTGTCAAGGAAAATGGTATCCAATTGGGACTCGGTATCCACAGTACAGGTTAAATGACTCAGATTGGATTGCGGGCATAAAAACTCCCGTCTAAGTAAAAGTAACACTATAGTCACTTTACGGGAAGTTCATGTTGGCAAGCAGAGAGCATTGTGGGGTTTTAGCTAGCAACGGGCACCATGACAAAGACTTTTGTGACACTTAATGACCTCCGACCAGAGCTCATGTGTTTAAGACGAGTTCGGTTTGACTAGCATAGTGTTCTTACTTCAGAGTGCTTCTTCCACCACTGTCATGGAGTATGGAACGGCTGGTTTTAATATTCAGCGCATGGGGACCAGTAAAGTTTCACTGCCAATGTGAGACTTTCCAATAATAAGCGGCGACATCATAGTGTATTTGTTGGAGTGGTTGTTGTTGCTTTACCTGATACAAGCACAAAATCTGAGTATAGATTGTGAAAGAGACCAATGAAAGGTCAGACCAAAGTCTCACAAGTCAACTTGAAGAGTGAATATTAAGCAGCCGCAAGCATTTGTGCACAAGGAGCACAAACGTTCCCCCACGAGGACGATTTTCTGCTCTCGTATTTATGTGTCCGGGCTTCCAAACTAATTAAGCGCCATAAATTTATATTACAGAAATTATTTGGCATGCACACTAGGCATTAAAAACTGAGTCTACTTTCGCCACACAGTTTATTTTCGGGCTGGTCAAAGCGGCGGAAGCTTTTCACAGCTTGGTATTATGGTAGGACGGTGCGTTTTTAATAAGCACAATTATACCAATTTCTCGATATTACAGTGCTAATAGTTTCGTCAGCAGCAGGGGAAGGCATCAAGGTCACACTGACATGAGGAGCTGCGCAGAAAGGAAATAATGACTGGATATAACAGACAACAACATGTTAACCAGTGGAAAGAGCCCAGCAGGCCTCTTCTGTCTGGCGACCCGCCTCCTTAATGAAAATCCATTTGCTCTAATCTCCCATTCATTACCTCGGCTTGGTTTACAGTCCGCGACCTCATTTGAAGCGGGATGACCTGTTCTATCTCCAATCTGCAGGTCTTTTTTTTTTTTTTTTAAATAACCTGCTGGATTTTATCTCCAGGAAAACAAAAACCTGTAGCAGTAAAAAATCACTGCATCGCTTAATGGTGTTTCTTTCTTTCTTTCTTTTTTTTTTTAAACTCCAAACCCGAGTTGAGTAATTGAAATTGGAAAATGAAGACGGATACCTGGACTGTAAGGAAGAATGATGGGCACAGATTACACTTCCCACCCCCCGGGATACCAAAATAAATGGGCTCTGTTTGTCCTCGCCTCCCTCCGTGCTGATTGGCTCGTTAGAAGCTCTGCAGATACCCCGGAGAAGAATCGAGTTTCAGGGAAGTTTTACTGCAAACTCATGGAGCTGGACGACAAAGCAGTTTGCTGCTGAAGTTGTATTAAATGATATTTTTGTACAATGGCAATAAATCAAATTAAAGCTGCAAGCAGCGTCGGACGGGCCCTCGCTCCTCACTGCACTCCTCTCCACACGACCTTGTCTAGGGGGCGCCGTAGAGCCGATTGGAATTTCGACTGTGCAAATCTGTTGGTCTTGGGATACTATATGTATGTACCAAATTTCATGTTTGTAGGATAAAGTAGTGATTTTATATGAGTATTTGAATATTTGTAGGGGGCGCTGTGGAGCCGTTTGACCACGCCCACTCCTGAATTGTATATTGAACGTTAGGTTTTGAGATTATTGAGCATTTTTGTGGATTTGGTGATATTACGTTGATCCCTTCACCACCAAAACTCATTTCGTTCCAATTCCAATGCCTGTGCACAACATGTTCAAGGGGGCGTGGTTAAGCTTTTTTGTTGAAAATGGCCGCCATGCCACGCCCACACCGTTTGACGCAGCCACAAGATTTTAATAACTTTTCATCCTGGAGGGGTCCAGATGCCACACAGCCAATTTGGTGAAGATCGGACAAAAATCCTGGGAGGAGTTTGTTAAATTCCCATACCTGCGCACCACATGCTATAGGGGGCGCTGTTGAGCTTTTTTAAAAATTTCAACAGCAGGAATTTTTTGTCTTGGGCTACTGTACCTGTGTACCAAATTCATAGCTGTACGTGAAACTAGCTGTATTAACCCAGTAAAGCCCAATTTTCAAGGTGGCGCTATTGAGTCATTTTACCATTCATATGTGTAATTCCCCCAAAATATCAAATTTTTCACCAGTCCTGATGTGTGTGCCAAATTTGGGGAGTTTTTGAGCATGTTTAGGGGGTCAAATTAGGGTTCAAAGTGGCGTAAGGAAAAGAAAGAAACAAAGAAACAGTAAAGGAACAATAGGGTCCTTGCACTGTAGTGCTCAGGCCATAAAAACAATCAGTTGTTCTGAGGTGATAGGAACCTTTGTGCAGGTTCAAAACTGCAAGAACCTTGACTGTAGAGCCTCTTTCAGGGTCAATATTAGTGGAGAAACTCGTGAATTACTCCAGGGTTAGTGTTTCTGAGCAGACGAAAGGACACTGAGCGCTATTATTTCAGCCCATCGAGTTGCAGTTTTGTCCTCTCCGATGTCAACAACACAACACGTCTCCGGTGTTCTGTTTCCTACGTGCTCATAGAACTGGAGTTACGTCCACCGACTGCTATCTGTTGGTGCCTTTGTGCCTTCAGAGTTAACGTTACGGTCGCAGTTGTTGAATTCTGCACAGCAACGGAGACGGAAAGACTGAAAAAGTAAAATGGCTGCTGCAGGAGTTCAGGAGTGATGAGATAAAAGCCTTTAAGATGGTCTCTGCGTCTTTAAAAGTTATGCCAAGAGCCCGAATTCATCTATGTTCAACAGTAAAATGTCGGTACAATACTCTAACACCCCTTTTCCACTGAGCTGGTTCCAGAGCCTGACTTAGCTCCAGTTCTTTGTGTTTCCACCACCTAAGCACCGACTCTAGGTTCTAAAAACTGGTCCAGAGCTAAGCACCGAGTACGTCAGGGGCTGGGGGCGGGGTTATGGTGACCAACCATCAACGGTGGAAAGGGACACACAAGCGCTAATTAGTGTCCTTGTTCTCCAGGACGTCCCTGGTCCCATCACACATGTGTTGGAATGACTCCTGGAAGTTTACCACAAACTGTTGACCTGAAATCCGCTACAGTTGTGTCCCACCAGTAGCGTGATCACGGATGTTTCCAGGCAACAGGAGGACCTCCGCCTCACAATCAGCCTTAAGACCATCTATAGAGATAAACATAGATATTATCATCAACTTACTGCTTTTATTTAACTGCTATGTAATGGATGCTAGCGTAGTGCACTGCAAAAACTCCACATCTTACCAATTTTTTTCGTCTTATTTTTAGTCAAATTGTCTCAACCCACTTGATTTAGGATAAATTCACTTTACAGTAACATTTCAGCAACATGGAGGGACGTGTTTTAAGACGACGCATCTTAAATATCTTAAGTCAAACAATCTTCAAATGATCTTGTTTTAATTGTATTTTACCAGAAACAAGGTTCATTTCATTTCATACATGTTTCAAAATGAGCTGTTGTTTGTATCAGATAAATAATCTGGATTTAAGAAATAATGTAAATGCATTTTATTGGAAAATCACCAGTTCATATCAGAAAACAGCTGCATGTGTAAAATGTGTAAAAAAAAATCAAAGCAAATGTCTGCTTTTGAGTTAAAACACCTCCTTTTGGGCGTAGCTGGCTTCACCGAAAACACAACACCTTCAAATGCTGTCAAACACCACTAAATATTAGGATTTCTAGCCAACTGTGAGAAGACATTATATCTCAGAATGCTTCAATTAATCTGTGTGATCTTATTTCAAGTACAAGATGGTCTTAAATCTAGAGAAGAGCCACGATAATACAACTAAAATAAGTTGAAGACATCTCAAATTAAGAAGCTGAAACTTATTAAAGCAAAAATCTATTTAATTCTTTATCATGTCTGGTTTATTCTAAGACACCTCAGCTTGACAATGCTGCTAAAATATAGCTTGAAATAAGTTTTCCCTGCTGATTTTAAGACCTCAATATTCTAAATATCATGTCTTATTTCAAGAAATCTGACCAAGCAAATTTCCACTTGTTCTATTGGCAGATTTTTTCACTTATTTCAAGGTTAAAGTGCCTTGAAATAAGTTATTTTTTCTTGTTTTGGGAGGGGGATTTTTTACAGTGTGGTTTTACGGCGACCCAATGGCTCCAATTTGACTGCTTGCCAATGGAAAATCAAACAGGTTCTTAGGAGGAACCAGATTTGAACCAACTAAGCACCAGAACCAGCACCTGGTTCTTCTTGGTGGAAAAGGGGGTATCAGAGTAACCAAAGACCCTTGCGAGTTCACTCCAAATTCAAACTCTTGTAAAAGCAAATCCAAGTAAATTCATGGGAGGCTCCGTGACAAAAGCAAGGTTTAAAAGATTTCACTGACTCAGACGACCACTGGTTTTCAGCCGGGCCTCTGGAGCAGACATCTGCCCGAGGATTTTAAAATGCGCACTGGTGCTTACGGTACTAAAAGGCTGGAGATGGAACCAGCAGAGAGGACCTACTAACTACTAAACATACTAGACGTCTGTAAAGAGGCTATAATAGTAGAGATGTGATCAAGTGTCTGGGTTCTGGGAAGGCAGGAAGATGTATCCTAGTCCAGTGGTTCTCAACTGGTCCAGCCTCAGGACCCACTCAATTTATAACAGTCACGACCCAACTTCTTGAAGTTTGCTGTTCCTGTTAACAAATTAAGGTTTATTTCGGTGTAGTCTCAACACATTTTGATACAACTTGGGAAAATTTTGGCTTATTTTTTGCTTATTTTGGTTTATTTGGACACTTTTGCCAAGTTTGGGGCATATTTTGGCCCATTTTGACAGATTCTGAGCACATTTTGGTTCATTTTTGGCACATTTTAGCATAAATTTCTCCAACAAGCTGGCAGAACCAAATCTAGAGGTTAATAGTGGCCAACTACTGGTGTCACCACCACTAAATATCCTGCTACTGAAAGCAAACTGTGTCATAAGAAACACGTCCTTCAAAATAAAAGACTTTTTACCACTACTTTTTATGGGGGGGGGAGCCCACTTTTGGGTCCCGACGCACCAGTTGAGAACCACTGTCCTAGTCGACCCCAGATATGTAAGTACTAACCTGTAGATGTGCCCAGAATGACACCTGGGTGCTTCGATGCTAACATCTATCCTCACCTGGCTTTGTCCTCTTATCTCCCAGCATGCCATCCGTCCTGCCAGAGCTGCTCGGGTCCCTCCCAGGCCGACTGCACCTCCTGCGCCCCGCCGGCCTCCCTGCAGGGCGGCTACTGCAGGACGAGCTGCCAGGACGGGCTTTTCCTGCACGCCGCCACCGGAGAGTGCCTCAGTAAGTCTGAATCTGTGTGGACGCTGGTGTGCAGAAGCTCGTTTAAGCCTCGAGCGCTTGTTTTATTTATCCTGAGCGGCCCCCTGTGGGACTAGAACCGCCAACCCCGGAGCGGCAGTGCCTTGCTCGGCCCGCTGAGCTTTGCACAATCCCACGCTGGGACGCGTCTGAAGCTCCGGCAGGCTGCATTATTCATGAGAAAGCGCCATGTTTGCAGCAGAGACGCTCTCAGATTGATGTGTTTTACTTTGCTCTGCCTTCTTTTGAGCGGTCGCGTCTAAAACGAGCTGCGAAATAAAAGCTGCTCTTCTTCAGAGGAAAGCCGGACCAGAAGCAGGTTTTTGTTCTTCGCTCAAAGGGAAGTTTAGCGAAACAAATCCAGCCTTTTTTCACCAAAGACTTTCAGAAATAACAGCTTCATTACAGCTGGATTTTGGTCCCAATTAGCTCCCCTACTTTAAAAAATCATTGAAGTAATCAGAGCACTTGGCATTTGAACCTTAACGCTTTCATCAGCAGGCGTAATTTAAGAGCTGTGATGTGGATTTTAGCTCCCATCAGCTGCTGCAGATGAACTACCAAATGCAAGAATATGGGATTTAAAAAAGCCTTCTTTGTTTCTTTAGAGACAGGTGAGTGACAGGTGAAGCTCTTGGATCATCATTAGTGTAAAAGGAAATAAGTGGTTTACTGATTGACAAGGTATAATAAAGACTGTGCCCATGAAAATGTGAGGAGAGGCGTTTAACACGACTCCCGGAGTTCATTAGGATGCATGGAAGGCAATGGAGAAAATGAGACAGGAGCAGAATATTGAAGTTGTTTTAAAAAATGAAGAGAGAGAAGTTGGTAAAACTGGCAAAAATGAAACGTGCAAGAAGAAGAATGAGGCTTAAACTGTTGTGTTTTAGGCCCTGGACTTTTTATTGTGCAGGGATTTGGTTCAACTCCTGTTGGTTGTAAATGGTCCGTGTACGTCGCGGTCATCCGTTCTCTTATTTTGAAATTTCAAAATAAAGACGAAAAATAAACCGTTTCCCTTTTTTTTCAGTGATAGTACAAAATGAAAAACAGAAAACGGGCCCTAATCCATTATCCATTATCCGTTATCCGATTTAATTAGATGTATTTGTAAATGGAAATTAAAATTAAAATACACCCGTGGAAAACTTATTTCTCTATTTCCTGTTGGTTTTGGCTCCGTGACCCGTCTGACTTCTGATGAGGAAGGATCTGGTGTCTAAAGCTCCAGTGTTAGCTCACTGTTAGCAGACCTTGCTGTGTGCCGTGGCCTGATGAAGACCCACTGTGGGGTCCAAACGTTGCTTGGCTCACATTGTTCACTATTTCACAGTGGACTTTTCACCAGCGTGGGGTTTATTTGTCCCTTTGGAGGGACCTTGTGGTGCCGCTAGCTCTACCACTAGTGCTAAATCGCTAGCATTCGGCTTTTCAGGACGTTTTTGGGGAGGTTTGGAGGTTTTCTGTTACTTTAGTTTTGCTAGAAAGCAAAGTAGTTATTTAGCGCTAGCGGCGGAGCTAGCGCTAAATCGCTAACGCTAAAACGCTAACGCTAAATCGCTAGCTCCGCCATTTAGCAGAGCTAGCTAAATCGCTAGTTCCTCTTCAGAAGTCAGACGGGTCACGAAGCCAAAACCAACAGGAAATAGAGAAATAAGTTTTCCACAGGTCTACTTTAATTTTAATTTCCATTTACAAACACATCTAATTACATCGGATAATGGATAATGAATTAGGGCCCGTTTTCCGTTTTTCATTTTGTATTATCACTGAAAAAAACAGGAAACGTTTTATTTTTCGTTTTTATTTTGAAATCTCAAAACACGGACCGTAAATCCAGTCCAATCCAATCCACTTTATCTGTACAGCACATTTAATCAACGTCTCCATAGTGCTGCACATAGAATCATAGAAACAATACAACAAACAGTCCCATATAACAATAAGTTATAAGGCATATTTGGTGCATTTCTTGATCCTATCTTGTTTAATATATGCAAGAACAGGTGCTTTTACTTTGAAGGGCAGCTTTAGGAAATAGGTGTTCTCTTGAACTTGACCATCCCCTGCTGGAGAATGGTCTGACTGCACTTTATAGGCGGAAAAAACATGCTTTATTTAGTTTGTATTTCTTAAAAGCAGTCCCAGTCATGTTGGGTGCTGCTGAGCCCAGGATGCAGTGATGGTGCCCCGGCAGAATAGCAACAAGGGAAGTGTTTTGTTGGAACATTTTCATGCACGGAGGCGGGCTTGGTCCAAACGTTTTGGAAAACATTTGCAATAGAGTAATACTGTAATACCATCAAGAAATTACAGTTAAATTCAAGAGATTTAGTTATTCCAGGGCATATTTAGTGCTTTTCTTTAACCTATCTTGTTTAATATATGCAAGAACAGGTGCTTTTACTTTGAAGGACAGCTTTAGGAAATAGGTGTCCCCTCAAACTTGACCATCCCCTGCTGGAGAATGGTCTGACTGCACATTATAGGTGGAAAAAACCTGATTTATTTAGTTTAAGTTTGTCTTGTTGTGTCATGTTGGGTGCTGCTGAGCCCAGGATGCAGTGATGGTGCCCCTCAGAAGAGCGACAAGGGACGTGTTTTCATGCAGGGAGGTAAACACAATCCAAACCTTTGGGAAAACTTGATATTTTCAGGGTGTAGGTCGCTGTTTAGTGAAGGAGATTCTGAAAATGCTTCAGATTTGCACCAAAAATGGCGGCTTCTGCTCCCCGCTCCACATTCGTTGCAGTAATATCCAGTTCTTCTCCAGCTTTGTCAGTAACAACTGTGGAATTTATCCACGTCGGACCTGCTTTGCTCCTGCAATGTAAAAACCTGCTTTAATCTTCTTTTCAACTTCATTTGTTGACTCCATCCCTCTGGTTAGCACTTAATCCCTTTTGACCGCCAGCTCCGGTGAGATTTGGGTTTTCCTAATCTGAGCGCTGCCCAATGCACAACACAATCTAACAAAGGCTGTCGGAGGCCACCTGACTGCACTTTTACCACTTTATTTATCATTTTTATGATTTTTAAGCCATTTAAATTGGAGAAAGTCCATTTAATTGAAAGACAATTTGTGTTAGTTGACATTAATGCTGTAGTTAATTTCCTGGAAACTCTGTGTTGAGGAACATTTCTGTTAATATCAGTAAAAGTGAGCTTTAAAGTGGGAATTTACAGTGGTGAAAAACACGTTATAGCACAAGACTTTATATATAGGGTTCAGGAACAATTTAAATTGGAGAAAGTCCATTTAATTCAAAGACATTTTGTATTAGTTCACATTAATGCTGTAGTTAATTTCCCGGAAACTCTGTGTTGAGGAACATTTCTGTTAATATCAGTAAAAGTGAGCTTTAAAGTGGGAATTTACAGTGGTGAAAAACACGTTATAGCACAAGACTTTATATATACGTTCAGGAGCAATTTAAATTGGAGAAAATCCATATAATTCCAAAATATTACTTATAAAATGGCATTAATGCTAATGTTAATGTCTGGAAAATCTGTGTTGACGAATCTTTTCTGGTAAAATCAATAAAAGTGAGCTTTAAATTTAAAATTTACAGTGGTGAAAAACACTTGCAGACCACCTGACTGCACTTTTTAATATTTTGTGTGCATCCTGAAGCAATTTAAATAGGAGAAAATCCATAAAATGTAATATAGTTTTGTATAAATGCTAATATTAACTTCCTGGAGAATCTTGGTTGAGGAGCATTTTGGTTCATTTCAATAATAGGGAGCTTTAAAATGGGAATTTACAGTGGTGAAAAACACGTCATAGTACAAGACTTTATGTTCGCGTTCAGAAGCGATTTAAATTGTACAAAATTCATATTATTCCAAAACATTTCTGATAGAATGACATGAATGCTAATGCTAGTGTTCTGGAGAATCTGTGTTCAGGAACATTTCTGTTAATATCAATAAAAGTAAGCTATAAAATGGGAATTTACAGTGGTAAAAAACGTGCTATGGTATAAAACCTTATGTATACATTTAGAAAATCCATTTAATTCTCAAACATTTCTGATAAAGTGACATGAATGCTAATGTTAGCTTTCTGGAGAATCTGTGCTGAGAAACATTTCTGTTAATATCAATAGAAGCGAGCTATAAATGAGAATTTACAGTGGTGAAAAACACTCGCGGAAAACCAATTAAATTTGAGAAAATCCATATAATGTAAGGACATTTTGGATAAACTGACTTGAAAACTTTGTGAAAAATCTGTGTTGAGAAACATTTCTTTTATTATCCATGAAAGTGACCTTTGAAATGGGAATTTACAGTGGTGAAAAACGCGTTATAGCACAAGACTTTATGTATACATTCAAAAAATCCATTTAATTCCCAAACATTTCTTAAAAAATGACATGAATGCTAATGTTAGCTTTCCATAGAACCTGTGTTCAGGAACATTTCTATTAATATCAATGAAAGTAAGTTTTAAAATGGGAATTTACAGTGGTGAAAAACACTTGCGGACCACCTGACTGCACTTTTACCTCTGTTATATATGTTGTATACATTCAGAAACTATTTAAATTGGAGAAAATCCATATAAGGACATTTTGCATAAACTAATTTGAAAATTTCCAGTGTTACAGTGGTGAAAAACACGTTATAGCATAAAACCTTACATATACATTCAGAAAATCCATTTAATTCCCAAACATTTCTTGTAAAATGACATGAATGCTAATGTTAGCTTTCTGTAGAATCTGTCTTCAGGAACATTTTTATTAATATCAATAAAAGTAAGTTTTGAAATGGGAATTTACAGTGGTGAAAAACACTTGCGGACCACCTGACTGCACTTTTACCACTGTTATATATGTTGTATACATTCAGAAACGATTTAAATAGGAGAAAATCCATATAATATGAGGACATTTTGGATAAACTGACTTGAAAATTTCCAGTGTTACAGTGGTGAAAAACGCGTAGCACAACACGACCTGCTGACAGACCATCTGACTGCACTTAAATATATGCGTCTGTAAGCGATTTAAATTGGATAAAACCTGCACAATTTTGCATTTTATATAAACTGATTTGAGAACTTTGTGAAAAATCTGTGTTGAGAAACATTTCTTTTAATATCCATGAAAATGACCTTTGAAATGGGAATTTACAGTGGTGAAAAACGCGTTATAGCACAAGACTTTATGTATACTTTCAAAAAAATCCATATAATTCCCAAACATTTCTATTAAAATTAATGAATGCTATTGCTAGTGTTCTGTAGAATCTTTGTTGAGGAACATTTCTATTAATATCAATGAAAGTAAGTTTTAAAATGGGAATTTACAGTGGTGAAAAACACTTGCGGACCACCTGACTGCACTTTTACCACTGTTATGTATGTTCTATGCATTCAGAAATTATTTAAATTGGAGAAAATCCATATAATATAAGGACATTTTGGACAAACTAACTTGAAAATTTCCAGTGTTACAGTGGTGAAAAACGCGTAGCACAACACGACCTGCCGACAGACCATCTGACTGCACTTAAATATATGCGTCTGTAAGTGATTTAAATTGGATAAAACCTTCACAATTTACAGACATTTCCTTATAAATTGACATTAACGTCGATGTTAGTTTTCTTGAGGCTCCGTGTTGAGGAACATTTCTGTCGCTGTGAGCCTTAAAGTGGGAATTTACAGTTGTGAAAAACACCTCTGGAAGCCTGGATCCTCCCTTCTGACAACAAACCGGGGAAAAGTTTCCTCCATAAACACACAGATAGATTATTTTTTTAAAAAAGAAAAACTTTTAATGAGTTTCTCGCTCGCCGAGTTTCACAGATGAAGCGTCCACTGGGATAAAGAGGAGAAAAGAAAAGCATTTTCATTAGATCTCCGCTAATAAACAGCAGCTTAAAACACCTCCACGCCGTTTGTCTTCGGAGGGCAGAGCGTGATAAACTAGCAGACAGAGTAGAAGCAGGTCTGGAGAGAGTCCTGCTGGGTAATGAAATGAGCTCTACCTGGCCGGACTGTTCGCCGCAGATTATAAACATCCATGTTGACGCGGCGGGAAGCGAACGCAGCCAAAATAGACTTTTAATTACAGTTTCAGAGGACATGTACATATGTGTGTGTGTGTGAGATAAGCTCGGTTAAACAGCTGCTTGCACACACACAGGAGTTAATCTCAAATGGGTCAAGCTCAGCCAAACTCTGGTTAATAAAAGATGCCTTCTGGGCCGCGGAAAATACCGGGATCATCAATTCTGCATGGCCAGACACACACACTCCAGCACTCTTGCTCTACTCCCGGTTTATCGTCCACCTTCTCTCCAGCTCTCCGGTCCTCGGGTTGCCTCGGTCCGGCCGGCCGGCGGCGTTACGTAACCCCGCCGCCGCCGTTGAGCAGCATCAGCACTCGCGGACTCATTACAGCCGTTCCAGCCGAGCGGTTTTGCCAAATTTCACAAGTGATTGATTTTTTTGATGTGCTTTTTTTTTTCAGAAACGTCCTCCTCTATAGAAAGCCTCCCGCTTAAATCCAGCAAAAAGGACATGGAAGTGTAAAAATAGATGCTTTTTTCTCGTCCTTATATGATGAGTTGCTGCTAGCTTACTTTAAAATGCCACTATCCCCCGCAAATAAGGCAGTTTTGATGAAATATCACAGCTTAAAGCCACATTTGGTTCATCTTTCTGCCCAAACATCAAATCACAGATGAGTAGTTCACTAAAAAACTCCAGACTATTTCTATTTTTACATTTTGTGGCTCTGGAAATCCTGTAATTTTGGCTATTTTCCTCCCAAAAAAGATGAAGCAGACAGAAACGTCCACATCTATTGGAAACCTTTCGCTTAAATCCAATAAAAAAGACATGAAAGTGTAAAAATAGATGCTTTTTCCTCTTTTTACTTGATTAGTTGCTGCTAGCTTCCCTTAAAATGCCACTATCCACTGCAAATAAAACAGTTTTGATGAAATATCACAACTTAAAGCCACATTTGGTTCATCTTTCTGCCCAAACTTCAAATCACAGATGAGTAGTTCACTAAAAAACTCCAGACTATTTCTATTTTTACATCTTGTGGCTTTGGAAATCCTGTAATTTTGGCTATTTTCCCTCCTAAAAGATGAAGCAGACAGAAATGTCCACATCTATTGGAAACCTTTTGCTTAAATCCAATAAAAAAGACATGGAAGTGTAAAAATAGATGCTTTTTCCTCCTCCTTATTTGATTCGCTGCTGCTAGCTTACTTTAAAATGTCACTATCCACTGCAAATAAAACAGTTTTGATGAAATATCACAGTTTAAAGCCAGATTTGGTTCATCTTTCCGCCCAAACATCAAATCAAAGATGAGTAGTTCACTAAAAAACTCCAGATTATTTCTATTTTTACATCTTGTGGCTCTGGAAATCCTGTAATTTTGGCTATTTTCCCTCCTTAAAAGATGAAGCAGACAGAAACGTCCACATCAGTTGGAAACCTTTCGCTTAAATCCAATAAAAAAGACATGGAAGTGTAAAAATAGATGCTTTTTCCTCCTCCTTACTTGATTAGCTGCTGCTAGCTTCCCTTAAAATGCCACTATCCCCCGCAAATAAGGCAGTTTTGATGAAATATCACAGTTTAAAGCCAGATTTGGTTCATCTTTCTGCCCAAACATCAAATCAAAGATGAGTAGTTCACTAAAAAACTGCAAAATATTTCTATTTTTACATCTTGTGGCTTTGGAAATCCTGAAATTTTGGCTATTTTCCCCCCCAAAAAAGATGAAGCAGACAGAAACGTCCACATCTATTGGAAACCTTTCGCTTAAATCCAATAAAAAAGACATGAAAGTATAGAAATAGATGCAACAGACGTCTCCCCTGTCGCTTTTTCCTCTTCCTTATTTGATTCGCTGCTGCTAGCTTACTTTAAAATGCCACTATCCACTGCAAATAAGGCAGTTTTGATGAAATATCACAGTTTAAAGCCACATTTGGTTCATCTTTCTGCCCAAACATCAAATCACAGATGAGTAGTTCACTAAAATACTCCAGACTATTTCTACTTTTACATCTTGTGGCTCTGGAAATCCTGTAACTTTGGCTATTTTCCCTCCTTAAAAGATGAAGCAGACAGAAACGTCCACATCTATTGGAAACCTTTTGCTTAAATCCAGCAAAAAAAGACATGGAAGTGTAAAAATAGATGCTTTTTCCTCGTCCTTATTTGATTCGCTGCTGCTAGCTTACTTTAAAATGCCACTATCCACTGCAAATAAAACAGTTTTGATGAAATATCACAGTTTAAAGCCACATTTGGTTCATCTTTCTGCCCAAACATCAAATCACAGATCAGTAGTTCACTAAAATACTCCAGATTATTTCTATTTTTACATCTTGTGGCTCTGGAAATCCTGTAATTTTGGCTATTTTCCCCCCAAAAAAGATGAAGCAGACAGAAACGTCCACATCTGTTGGAAACCTTTTGCTTAAATCCAATAAAAAAGACATGAAAGTGTAGAAATAGATGCAACAGACGTCTCCCCTGTCGCTTTTTCCTCTTCCTTATTTGATTCGCTGCTGCTAGCTTACTTTAAAATGCCACTATCCACTGCAAATAAGGCAGTTTTGATGAAATATCACAGTTTAAAGCCACATTTGGTTCATCTTCCTGCCCAAACATCAAATCACAGATCAGTAGTTCACTAAAATACTCCAGATTATTTCTATTTTTACATTTTGTGGCTCTGGAAATCCTGTAACTTTGGCTATTTTCCCCCCAAAAAAGATGAAGCAGACAGAAACGTCCACATCTGTTGGAAACCTTTTGCTTAAATCCAATAAAAAAGACATGAAAGTGTAAAAATAGATGCTTTTTCCTCCTCCTTATTTGATTCGCTGCTGCTAGCTTACTTTAAAATGCCACTATCCCCCGCAAATAAGGCAGCTTTGATGAAATATCACAGTTTAAAGCCAGATTTAGTTCATCTTTCTGCCCAAACATCAAATCACAGATGAGTAGTTCACTAAAATACTCCAGACTATTTCTATTTTTACATTTTGTGGCTTTGGAAATCCTGTAATTTTGGCTATTTTCCCTCCTTAAAAGATGAAGCAGACAGAAACGTCCACATCTATTGGAAACCTTTCGCTTAAATCCAATAAAAAAGACATGAAAGTGTAAAAATAGATGCTTTTTCCTCCTCCTTATTTGATTCGCTGCTGCTAGCTTACTTTAAAATGCCACTATCCCCCGCAAATAAGGCAGTTTTGATGAAATATCACAGCTTAAAACCACATTTGGTTCATCTTCCTGCCCAAACATCAAATCAATGAGTAGTTCACAAAAATACTCCAGACTATTTCTATTTTTACATCTTGTGGCTCTGGAAATCCTGAAATTTTGGCTATTTTCCCTCCTAAAAGATGAAGCAGACAGAAACGTCCACATCTGTTGGAAACCTTTTGCTTAAATCCAATAAAAAAGACATGAAAGTGTAAAAATAGATGCTTTTTCCTCCTCCTTATTTGATTCGCTGCTGCTAGCTTACTTTAAAATGCCACTATCCCCCGCAAATAAGGCAGTTTTGATGAAATATCACAGCTTAAAACCACATTTGGTTCATCTTCCTGCCCAAACATCAAATCAATGAGTAGTTCACTGGAAATCTGCAGACTATTTCTATTTTTACATTTTGTGGCTTTGGAAATCCTCTAATTTTGGTTATTTTCCCTCCTGAAAAGATGAAGCAGACAGAAACGTCCACATCTGTTGGAAACCTTTCGCTTAAATCCAATAAAAAAGACATGAAAGTGTAAAAATAGATGCAACAGACGTCTCTCCTGTCGCTTTTTCCTCGTTTTATTTGATTAGCTGCTGCTAGCTTGCTTTAAAATGCCACTACCCTCTACCAGTGAGGCAGTTTTGATGACGTATCGCAATTTTATGCTTAAATTTGGTTCATTTTTGTGACGAAACATCAAATCACAGATGAGTAGCTCATTGGAAAACTGGAAATCTGCAGTTTATGGCTTTATTTGCAGTCTCCAGCTCTAACAAATGGTGTAATTTGGCAACTTATTTAAAAAAGATAATAAATGAGGCATGCAGAATGAACTGATTTTGATGAAATGTCACGATTTAAAGCTAGATTTGGTTAATATTTTTTTAAAGAGATGAGTATTTCATTGAAAATCAGCAGCTTTTTTCTGTTTCTACGTCTCGTGGCTCTGATGAATCGTGTAGTTTTAGCAATTTCCCCCCCAAAAAAAGATCAATGAGATAAATGAGGCAGGCAGAAACATCCACATCTACTGGAAACCTTTAGCTTATATCCGTTAGAAAGACATGAACAGATGTAAAAGCTGCTACACCAATTTATGTGGCAGGCATTGTGGGGGTTTAGCTAGCAAAGGGCACCATGACAAAGACTTCTGTGACGCTTGATGTCATCGCAAAGTGCTCCCACGATAGATGGACGGTTGCAGATTAAAGGGATCTCTCATGAGCTTCCATTGGGATTAAAAAGCCTAAATGGTGCTTTTCCTGTTTTTACTTGATTAGCTTTGGCTAGCTTACTTTAAAATGGCATCCAAGAGCACCTGTCTGCAGACCTCCTCTGTGAGGACAGGAAGTAATGGGTAAAAAGAAAAAGGAAAGGACATTTAAAGCGTCCAGTCCGGTAGGTGGCGGTGACGCATGTGAAGTTGGTTTGCTAACCGCTAATTAAATCAAACGAAGAAGCAGCCGTTTAACGAGTGGTTGTGGCTGTTTCTCAGTATTCGTACTTGTCCACAGTACTACCATGATGTGACACAAAATTCAGTTTTAAGATTATTTGAGGCGAGAAAGTGGTTGTATAAACATCAAATCTGTGGTCAGTTTATCAGATAAATTCTGCTAAATTTACTCCAATGATGTCGGAGATGTGAGTGTCCCCGTTAGACAGCTACTACCGGGCGGTCAGCGCTCACAGCTCCCCGCTGACAGCAGCCTTAGCTCGGATAGACTTTCTGAAATCTGCCGCTGACTCTGACGGTTCTGTAGCAGGATAGAAGTAGTTTTACGGGAATCTAACGGTCACACTTTTGTTATTTAATGTCTCCGGTCGCCGACTTTGTCATTATATTAGTAATTATTGTGTTGTCTTCATTACCTGTAGTACGTCTTTGTTCTATTCTTATGACTGTAACTGTTCATTAAAAATAACATTTAAGGATTTTTCTGTTAGCAGACATAAAACTCACAATGGGGCTCATTCTCAAAATAATCACAAGTTCAATATATAAATTAATACGATATATATACTATAGACCAGTGGTTCTCAACTGGTCCAGCCTCAGGACCCACTATGTCTCTATTAATAACAGTCGTGACCCAAATTTTTGAAGTTTGCTGTTCATGTTAACAAATTAAGGTTTATTTGGGTGTAGTCTCAACGTGTTTTGATACAACTTGGGAAAATTTTGGCTTATTTTTTGCTCATTTTGGTATTTTTGGACGCTTTTGCCAAGTTTTTGGGCATATTTTGGCCCATTTTGACAGATTCTGAGCACATTTTGGTTCATTTTTGGTTCGTTTTAGCATAAATTTCTCCACTAAGCTGTCAGAGCCAAATCTAGAGGTTAATATTGGGCAACTACTGGTGTCACCACCACTAAATATCCTGCTATTGAAAGCAAACTGTGTCATAAGAAACACGTCCTTTAAAATAAAAGACTTTATACCACTACATTTTTAGGGGGGGCATGCTTCTGCGACCCTCTAAAAATGGCTTCGCGGCCTACTTTTGGGTCCTGACCCACCAGTTGAGAACCAGTGCTATAGATTATGGTCTAGTAGATTTTACGTTGTATTGCTAATGCATTAGCGTGAAAATTAATTCCACCGGAAGTGCCTACGTGATTTTATTTTGTAATGTGTCCCGTGCATTTCCTGTCCTCACAGTGGAGGTCTGCAGCCAGGCGCCTCTCTCCTCAAGAGGAATGTTCCCAGTGTAACCAATGGAAAAATGCATTGACGGATAAGAACATGCACGTCACAAAACTTATCGTAGATTTGCTGTAGTTCCTGATTGCGCCACCAGGTGGAGCCTCTTGTGTCCGTCGCTTCAACGCTTCCTTTTTATTGTGCATTTGAGTCGCCCTGAAATGCATTCTGGTAGCAGCGTGTTGCGTTTAAGGGATGGTTTGAAAGTGGTCCGTGTACGTCGCGGCCATTCGTTTTCCTGTTTTGAGATTTCAAAATAAAAATGAAAAATAAACTGTTTCCCGTTTTTTTCAGTGATGATACAAAATGAAAAATGGAAAACGGGCCCTAATTCATTATCCGTTATCTGTTATCCGATTTAATTAGATGTGTTTGTAAATGGAAATTAAAATTGAAATACACCCATGGAAAACTTATTTCTCTACTTCCTGTTGGTTTTGGCTCCGTGACCCGTCTGACTTCTGATGAGGAAGGATCTGGTATCTAAAGCTCCAGTGTTAGCTCACTGTTAGCAGACCTTGCTGTGTGCCGTGGCCTGATGAAGACCCACTGTGGGGTCCAAACGTTGCTTGGCTCACATTGTTCACTATTTCACAGTGGACTTTTCACCAGTGTGGGGTTTATTTGTCCCTTTGGAGGGACCTTGTGGTGCCGCTAGCTCCGCCGCTAGCGCTAAATCGCTAACGTTCGGCTGCTTTTGTGACGTTTTGGGGAGGTTTTGAGGTTTTCTGTTACTTTAGCTTTGCCAGAAAGCAAAGTAGCGATTTAGCGCTAGCGGCGGAGCTAACGCTAAATCGCTAGTGCGAAATCGCTAGCTCCTCTAAATGGCGAAGTCAGACGGGTCACGGAGCCAAAACCAACAGGAAGTAGAGAAATAAGTTTTCCACGGGTGTATTTTAATTTTAATTTACATTTACAAACACATCTAATTAAATCGGATAATGGATAATGGATTAGGGCCCGTTTTCCGTTTTTCATTTTGTATTATCACTGAAAAAAACGGGAAACGGTTTATTTTTTGTTTTTATTTTGAAATCTCAAAATAGGAAAACGAATGGCCCCGACGTTCACGAACCGAAAGCTTTGCCAGCTCCTTATTCGCATAAAGTCGAGGTCTCGGCTACTTGATGCTGAAATGATCCGACGCCGCAAAACGTTTTCTAAAACTTCTAAGCTAACCGGTGCGACCCCTCGTGTTTACAAGAATTACTGTTTAATGCTGAAGTAACCTGAGGAGGTGCTAACTTGGACGACATGTTTGCAAGCAGAGAGCAGTGTGGGGGTTTAGCTAGCAACGGGCACCATGACAAAGACTTCTGTGACGCTTAATGACATCGCAGAGCGCTCGTGGTGCCTCCCTTCCCCGAAGAGTCCCGCCACAAGATGAAAACTTGAAAGTTATCCCATTTCCGTTGCAGTAAAAGAGCCTGCTGCCTCTTACTTCTTACCTCCCTCCTTCTTTTCCCCTAATTTCTCTTTTCTCAAGCGAAGGAGAACCAGCGTCCGAGCCAGGAGAGATCTGACGTCCTGGAAGCCTTCCACTCGCAGCTTCCAGATGCCGGAGTTGCATCACGATTGTGTCAGAGCTGTTATTTAGCAGCATGTGAAGCTTAAAATAGACCCGGGTTAACAGAATGCATCACCATAGAAACACAGCATCCCAACGCTGAGACAAAAGACGCAGGATCATGTATATTTTTCTTTCCTGCGCGGTCGATAAAGTGTAAAAACCCTCCAACATCTGCTGCCGGAGTCTCTTTTTCATGCTTTTGCTTTGTACCGAGACTGAAGGTCAGCAGAAAATGTAAAGTATTAAAAGAATTAACCTCTAAAATGTGAGTTTTTCCAGTTTTAATGAGGAAACTCATTTGGTTTTGACATCTTGGGACCTTCAGAGCACTTCAGCGGTTTATCTTTTTTTGGTCTCTTTTCACGCTTCAAACCGGTCGATCAGAGAAAACGAGGCAGAGCTGTCGAAGCCGAGCCGTCCTCTAACTCACACGGCTCGGCGCGATTTATTTTTAGCAGCTCCAGCGCGTCCGTGAGCCGAGGCGTGGTGATAGAAAACGGCGTTTGGACTCTCAGAGGCCTTGTTTAATATCTACAGATCCGATGCAGCTGTCTCCCACCTAGCCTGCGGACACCTCCAGAAAAAAATAGATGTTTTAGCGGCGGAACAAAGAGCTCTGATGAGGAATTAACTTTCTAAAGTTGGATGTTTGCTGCTGCATTGTGGAAAAGGTTGGGTTTTTATTGCACCTTGTTCTTCTCCCACAGATAATTACCGCTCTGCTCTTTGTGCCTCGATGCTATAATTACTGTAAGCTTCATTACTAAAGCCATGCGTCTTAATTTTCCAGACAATTTGCCGCTTTTAGGGGTTTCTTTGCCCCTTTTTTCCGCTGTGGCAATTTCCTAAAGATCTCATATTTATTTATTACAATATATTTGCATTTACACTGCTTTAACTGGGTGTTTTTATTTGTTCCTGTCTCATTTTCCCTCACTGTGGACTCATTTTTCACTGCAATATAAAGCCCTGCACCTCTATGGAAACAGAACAACCATGGCTAGAAGGAGAGGGATGAAATAAATGCAATAAAATGCCATAAATCCTTAAAAACTCCTCATGAAAGTTGGATTTCTTGAAATTGGCAAAGCCTAGAATCAACATTTGTTTTACCAACGCTGGAAAAAACCAGTTGGTCTCATATGATTTAGATATTTTTGCCACTTACAGTTTAAACACAGCCTGCAGTTCAACCTAGTGCGGCCAAATAGTTCCCGAATTTTATTTAAACAACTGTTGGTCAAAGCCGAACCACTAGTAGCTTCGCAATTATACAGAGGAGTGCAGAATTTTTAGTTTTTTACAGAATGGGGTTAATGTAAACGCAGTATTTTTGGTGCATTTTAAAAATAAGGCTCATCAAATGAAGCAATTTTGATGAAATGTCACAATTTTAAGCTTAGATTTGTTTGATTTTTCTGGCTCTGGTAAATGGTGCAATTTTTAGAAAAGATAAATGATGAAAATCAAAAATGAGGCATGTAGAATAAAGTGATTTTAATAATATATCACCTTTATTAGATGTAGTATCTTTAATTTGGCTATTTTTCTGTCAGAGCACGCCACAGATGGGTCGTAATTTGGAAAGTTTAGATTCTACAGATTATTTCTGCTTTTCCAGTTCCTTTTTTTTTTAAAAATGCGTAATTTATGTGATATTTAGCCGCTTTTTTCTCGTCCTCAAACGTTTCCAGAAATGCATTTTGTTGCGCTGACAGTTTCCGATCGAGCCGCCATGTTGGTTCTGTTCGAAATCCAGTTGCGGTCAGCCTCCGAGTGAAATGCTGTCCAATCAGATGCAGCCAATGTTGAGTAAACGCACCTTTGGACACGTATTATTAAGGTTTAATACTGTGGTGATCCAAGCAGAGAGCATTGTGGGGTTTTAGCTAGCAACGGGCACCATGACAAAGACTACTGATGATGCTTAATGACGTCTTAAGCTGCTTGCGGTAGCCCCTATGTCTGAAAGTTGATGAAAACTCCCTTGTAGAGTCCATCAGGTTGAACAGAGTCTCCATTTCTATTGTAATAAAAGGTTTAAAATCATAAAACCCCCTTTATGTTCACTGTATATGTTAAACCTGAAAAGCAACAAGAGATTTTGATGTTTTTTTTTCTGACAACACACCACAGATCTGCAGATTATGTCTGTTTTTCCATTTCCTCATTTAAAAAGGTGGTGTAGCGGCAATAAGGCATGTAAATTAAGGCGATTTACATGAAATATCACAATTAAAAGCTTAGATTTGTGTCGTTTTTCCAGACAGAACACACCGCGGATGAGTAATTCGTTAGAAATCTGCAGATTATTTTGTGTTTTTTGCAGTTTGTGGCTCTGAGAAATGGTGTAATGTTGGCGATTTTACGAGGCATGTAGATTAAAGTGGTTTTCTGGTAATCCGATGGACCGGTCTGGGTTTGGTGGTCACCAGGAGAACGGTACTTGCCTGACTGCATTGTACCAAGTGTGAAGTTTGGTGGAGGGTGGGTTATGGTGTGGGGTTGTTTTCAGGCCCCTTAGTTCCAGTGAAAGGAACTCTTAATGCTTCAGCAGACCAAGACATTCTAGACTATTTGATGCTCCCAATTTTGTGGGAACAGTTTGGGGATGGCCCCTTCCTGTTCCAACATGGCTGCCACCAGCGAGCAAAGCAAGATCAATACAGACATGGATGATCCAGTCTGGTGTGGAGGAACTGGACTGGCCTGCTCAGAGTCCTGACCTCAACCTGATAGAACACTTTTGGGATGGACTAGAGTGGAGACTGAGAGCCAGGCCTTCTGGTCCAACATCTGATCTCACTAATGGTCAAAGACTCTCATAAACGCACTCCTAAACCTTGTGGAAAGCCTTACCAGAAGAGTTGTAGCTGCAAAGGGTGGAACAACTCCATAATAAACCCTACAGATTAAGAATGAGACGTCATTAAAGTCCATGTAAAGGCAGACGTCCCAGTACTTTTGGCGACATAGTGTATCATGATTTTTATAAAATATGATTTTAGGCTTTAGTTTGGTTCATTTTTTTGGTGAGTAGTTCATTGGAAAGTTGGGAATCTGCAGATAATGTCTGTTTTTACAGGGTTTTAGTGGGGTTTTTTATAGTTAACATGCATTTTAAACCCACTGACGGGTTTATAAGTTCGGAAGGTTCAACCAGATTATTATCCGAGTTGAGCCGAGTTTGAATAATATGCAGGAAGTGTCTCGCTTTAAATCCTGGTTCTCACGTCTAAAAGAAGGGCAGAGCTTTGATAGTTTTTAGGGGGACAAAAAGTCAACAGTGACTCAGAGCCGAGCTTCAAGGAGAAAGTAGGACTTATTTAATAGCTGCATGCGTGAATCCGTTCTTTGTTCGAGGCGACAAGTCTAGACAGGGCGAATCCGGCGTCTCAGGACCACACAGCTTCTGCAACTTCAAATAAACACCGTGTCCCATTTTTTTGTGCCTCTCTGCTGCACTTCGTCCCCGAGAGAAAGTCTTAGTCTCTTTTCAGCGCCGCAAAGTCACAAGAGAAACATTAGACTCCACGTTTTCCTGCACGACTCCCATTAAAGTCGTCTCGGTTCCGTGTATTGCCGAGGAAAAAAAGGGCTAATGTCTGGTATAAATCCTCCCCACTGGAGAATGTCGCCATCCAGTTTGCGTGCCGTGCATTTATAACTCCGCCATACCTCTTTATGCGCTTCAAATATGGTAACTACATCATAAAGAGGGACTCCGAGGACTCGAATCAATACCGCTTTAGTTTTATATTCAGTTTTAGCCTGCGCAGTCAATAATCCCCGACGCCTGAGTTATCTTATCTCCACCGTGGAGCCATTTGTTGGGCGCCCGGAGCTGGATCGCCTGCAGAGTGTTGGCAGGAGGAATGCTGATGCGTGTTTTTGTTGTAAAGAGATGTGATGTGAAAGGTGCGGATGACAGCGAGGAAGCTCTTTCTTTTCCTCCCTCCTTCTGATTTTACTCTGTTTACGTTGGAGCTGCTTCAGAGGAGCAACATGACTCAACCTGTCGCCGCGATCGGGAGTTTAAGTTCTACAAAAGGCCGATCTGGAGGCAGAAATAATCTCGGCGTCTGGGTTGAAGTCAGACGTTCAGAAATAGCCGTCAAACATATGAAGAGAGAGCAGAACACGTTTAATTAAGACGGATTTAAATCCAGCCGTAGCTTCGCCTTCACTCAATCATACATCCTGAACGAAAGGAAGACCTCCTGTGAATTCAAAATGAAAAAATCAGGAGTACTGCTAAAATTAAGCGCCAAAAAGATGCTCTAACTTTAAGCAAACGCAAAACAAGTCTTTGTCTACATCCTTTTCCCACCAAATCTAACCAAAACAGGTGCTACGGCAAGTTTATTGTACTTCAACAATGCACCACGCGAGTTTATCATGAGTATACCATCTTTTAGCACCACAACATGGAATTAGTAGTCGTAGCATTGCAAGCATGACAAACACAGCCTGCAGTTCAACCTAGACAGCCAAATAGTGTCAGAATTTTTGTCTCATGACTATTGGTCGAAGGTGAGTCACTAACAGCTTCACTGTTGCACAAAGAAAAGCAGAATTTTATTTTTTTTTACCAAATCTACTTAATGCAACTCTTTAATTTTGCAATTTTTCGAATGAGGCATGTAGGATAAAGTGTTTTTGATAAAATATGACAGAGTACGTCATTGGAAAGATGAAAATATACAAATTAAATAACATTTTTACCCACCAAATCTAACCAAACAGGTGCAACGGCAAGTTTATTGTACTTCAACAATGCACCACGCGAGTTTATCATGAGTATACCATCTTTCAGCACCACAACATGGAATTAGTAGTCGTAGCATTGCAAGCATGACAAACACAGCCTGCAGTTCAACCTAGTTCAGTCAAACAGTCCCTGAATTTTTATCTCATGACTGTTGGTCAAAGGTGAGTCACTAACAGCTTCCCTGTTGCACAAAGAACAGCAGAATTTTAGCTTTTTTACCAAATCTAGTTAATGCAACTCTTTAATTTTGCAATTTTTCGAATGAGGCATGTAGAATAAAGTGTTTTTGATAAAATATGACAGAGTAGGTCATTGGAAAGTTGAAAATATGCAAATTATATTACATTTTTACCCACCAAATCTAACCAAGCAGGTGCTATGGCAAGTTTATTGTACTTCAACAATGCACCACGAGTTTATCATGAGTATACCATCTTCTAGCACCATAACATGGAATTAGTAGTCGTAGCATTGCAAGCATGACAAACACAGCCTGCAGTTCAACCTAGTTGAACCTAGCCCAAGTCGGCTGGGATAGGAAAATTTTGGCTTATTTTTTTGCTAATATTGGAATATTTGGACACTTTTGCCAAGTTTTTGGGCATATTTTGGCTCATTTTGACAGATTCTGAACACATTTTGGTTCATTTTCGGGACGTTTTAGCATAAATTTCTCCAATAAGCTGTCAGAGCCAAATCTAGAGGTTAATAGTGGGAAACTACTGGTGTCACCACCACTAAATATCCTGCTATTGAAAACAAACTGTGTCATAAGAAACACGTCCTTTCAAATAAAAGACCTTATACCACTACTTCTTTTGCTTCTGCAACCCTCTAAAAATGGCTTCGTGACCCACCAGTTGGGAACCACTGGCTTAAAGGGTCGATGACTGGCGCTGTGGAGTTCCTGCAGTGTAGAACCAGTGCTAAAGTAGCGTCCATATGAATGCAAGGTTCCCCTGTTTTGCATATTAACACGGAGCCTGAGCTAAATAAGAACAGAAATGCAGTCATTCCAAACCAGCAGACCTGAAAACTGAAGCTACATGTTGGAATCTGCAGGAGAAAAATGCATTTATAATGAGTCGTTTGTAATCAGCATTTCCCATCAGCTCTTTGTGTTGATCAAACAAAGACCTGAGAATAAAGGTTCCCCCTCAGGGCCTGGATGATATTTTGGTGGAAGCGGTATCATCTTTTTTTAAAAACTTCCACACTGTGGGGTTTATTTTATATATATATAGAAAATGAAACAATGGAAGAGTCTGAAGAAAGTGCAGCCTGTGAATGAGTATGTTTAGCAAAGCCATGGAAACAGAGAGTTAAATAAAACATGCCCGCAAGGCAGGGAATAAAAAAGTGGTTGTAGCTGAGATAAGAATAGAAAAGGAGGCAGCAGAAGTTTGTCTCCTTCTTCTGGTTTTTATTTATACTGAGAACACTTGGTTTAGAATTCAGTTGGTGCAGTTGTTTTAATTGACTTTTACTCCATTGTTTTCGCTCGTTTTTACTTGCTGGTGTAACTCAAGTGTATTTTCTAAAGGTCACTTGTATTTTTCAATTACACTGAACAAAAAATGTGAAATATTGATGTCACATGAAGTGCACCACCCAAAGTGAGCGTATACTGTCTGGTACTTGTACAAAATGGACATGTTGTTGTGATGCGTCTGTTGTTCAGACCAAAGGTTTCATCTGCTGTACGTGTCGCTGGTCTGAGACCATCCCACAAGTGAACAAACTGGATGTGTCCATCCTGTGCTGGGGTGGTCACACGTGGCCGACGTGGATGAGGTGGATTTGCAGTACTGCCCGTCTGTTGGAAACGGTCCGTGTACGTCGCAGCCATTCATTCTCTTATTTTGAGATTTCAAAATAAAAACGAAAAATAAACCGTTTCCCGTTTTTTTCAGTGATAATACAAAATGAAAAACGGAAAACAGGCCCTAATTCATTATCCATTATCCGTTATCTGTTTAATTAGATGTGTTTGTAAATGGAAATTAAAATTAAAATACACCTGTGGAAAACTTATTTCTCTACTTCCTGTTGGTTTTGGCTCCGTGACCCGTCTGACTTCTGATGAGGAAGGATCTGGTATCTAAAGCTCCAGTGTTAGCTCACTGTTAGCAGACCTTGCTGTGTGCCGTGGCCTGATGAAGACCCACTGTGGGGTCCAAACGTTGCTTGGCTCACATTGTTCACTATTTCACAGTGGACTTTTCACCAGCGTGGGGTTTATTTGTCCCTTTGGAGGGACCTTGCGGTGCCGCTAGCTCTGCCGCTAGCGCTAAATCGCTAGCGTTCGGCTGCTTTTCGGGACGTTTTTGGGGAGGTTTGGAGGTTTTCTGTTACTTTAGCTGGTGAAAAGTCCTCCAAAACCAACAGGAAATAGAGAAATAAGTTTTCTATGGTGTATTTTAATTTTAATTTCCATTTACAAACACATCTAATTAAATCGGATAACGGATAATGGATAATGAATTAGGACCCGTTTTCCGTTTTTCATTTTGTATTATCACTGAAAAAAACGGGAAACGGTTTATTTTTCGTTTTTATTTTGAAATCTCAAAATAAGAGAATGAATGGCTGCGATGTACACGGACCGGAAACCAACTCTCAAACGTCCTGTCGTCTGGTGGACATTCCTGCTTCCAACATGCCAATGACACGTTCCCTCATGACCGGAGTCATCTGAGGCGTTGCTGCTTTGGTCAACATGTGACATGCTGGGGTGTCCTTTTATTGTCCCCAGTATAAGGAGTGTCTGAGTGCTGCTCATTGTGTTGGAGCAGCGTCTGGATATGCCACACCCATGGACTGAATGGAATTAATGCATCACTGAGGCAGTGGTGGACTCAAATTTGGGAACTAATCAAGAGAAACGTCCATTTTGTACAAGTACCAGACAGTATACGCTCACTTTGGGTGGTGCACTTCATGTGGCATCAATATTTCACATGGGGCCTTTATATTTTGTTCAGTGTAAATCCAGCTCTTTCTTGTTGCTATATGGTTTAATAGGATCTGTTTTCTTGTTGTAAAACTCCCACATGATGCACCTCTTTATCTCTTGTCCTCACCTGACCAGCACATACTTCTACACCTGCACAGCCCCGTTGCTCTGCTCCATCTCTTCGGACACCTTCGTACCATCAGATAAAACAAAAAGCTCTTCCTTGTACTTCTGCTAATCTCACCTCCACCCTGCTGTGCATCCATCCATTATCCATAGGAGGGGAGTGGATTTTACCCTTAAACAAAGATCCAAGTTTTAAAGATGCAAGAAGAGACAGAAAAACCGATCCTTTTCTTGCTCTCTTTGCGTCTGCAGCCAGAATTTCCTTTCAGTTGTGTCTCTTAGAAAACTAATCGATTCAGTTTGACTTGTCCCAATTATGATCTCTCTTTTGTGAATGTTTCATGCGTGTGATTATTCTACGATAATCGCTCCTGTCTTCACTTGTTGCGCTTTCTTTTGTGAGAGTTTCAACCCCGCGACGGGCTTTTAATCCTCTCAGAAGTTCACAGGTTTTCCCAGACATCAAATATAGATGTTAGATAAACGGATGACGTGCAGGAAGATTAATCAGCCCTGTTTGTGTCCTCGGTTTAGCACATCACAGAGAATCATGATGAAGATTCATAACGAAGAAGCTGCTTATTTGTAAATGATTAGATTCACTTTGTTAGACGGGCTTTTATCTTGGAAAAACGACTGCTATAATCTCTCACAAGTCTTTGATTGTTACTGAAAAGACCAAATGGATCCATAATTTTGATTTCCCACAGTTAAATGAACATGCTTGATGTTTAAAGGGCGTCGCTCAGAGGAAATAGCACATGTAGATGAAATCATTCGGTTCTAGTTTGGATGAATCAGACATGAAAACATCTCCTTTCAGTCTTTTCAAACTAGCCTTTGGTCACATTCCTCATCTAGCTGCTGAGACTTAAGGCTTCTCCGTGCACAGCTAACTAGCTAGCATCTTCTGTAGCCTGCATGTGAGGCATATAAGGAACGTCAGTAAGTTATAGTGTATCGATAAGGAGATATTGAACAAGTGATGCATTTAAAAAAGTCTTTTTTAGGCAAAAATACAGCAGTAGTAATACTGGATTAGTAAGTGTTTACAAGCTGCAGTAAGTGAGTGGAGACTAGAGGCTTCTCTGTGCATAGCCGCCCAGCTAGCTTCTACTGTAGACTGCATGTGAGGCGTTTAGGGAACATTGGTAAATCGCAGTGTCTCATTAAGGAGATTTTTAGCAATTAAGGCTGTTTGTTTTTACGATTTGCCTCTAGGAGATGCGCTGAATTCAGATGAAGGCTTGTTTAAGTTTCATTCTGATGCAAAAAAGAGCCTTTTTTTGTGCTGCAGGAGTAGCATTATGGTAACAAGTGTGACTGAGCTGCAGTAACTGAGTGGAGACTAGAGGCTTCTCTGTGCACAGCCAACTAGCTAGCATCCATAGTAGCCTGTATGTGAGGTGTTTAGGGAACATCTGTAAATTGTAGTGTCTCAAGAGATTTTTAGCAATCGAGGCCATTTATTTATTTACATTTTTCCTCTAGAAGATGCTCTGAATTTAGATGAAGAACTGTTAAAGCCCTATTATGATCCAAAAGTGGAAGGTAAAAGTCTAGGTAAGAATACAACTGTAGTATCAATCAATCAATCAAACTGTATTTATGTAGCACCTTTCATACAAGAGATGCAACTCAAAGTGCTTAATAGCATTATATTAACAAGTACTAGAAAGACCCTCAGAGAGCTCATACCTCCGCCAAGCAGCTTCAGTCCACCCCCAACACAATCTCCCAATTCACATATTTTCTATGGAACGTTACAGATACAAATGTAATTACAGACAGTTCAAATGTCCTACCAACAATGCGGCCTTCACCCCATCCGACCTAATGAACAGGCGCGGCCTCTAGCGCGGCAGCTCCTAACAGCCTCCCAGCTTCTTAGACAACTGGAGATAAGAATGCCGGCCCAACCGTGCGTATGTCGCTCAGGAAGGAAAGAGAACTCCGTCACTGTCGCTGTCTGTCGCGTGGAGACCCAAAATGTCATGTGGTCACAGGGGGTTACCCCAAAAACAAGAGTGCCCTCTGGTGGCTTTTAGAGTAAACCGCATTTAATTGTCCACCTGGTTACACTTACATTAAAAAATATCCTGGATGGAGACGGTGATCCGGATCAGTCCCAAAATGTCATCATTTGTTCCTTGTCCCATTTCACACATTTCCTGAAAATTTCATCCAAATCTGCCCATTACTTTTCGAGTTATTTTGCACACAAACAAACAAACAAATAAACAAACAAACCAACCAATGCCGGCCATCACATAAACTCCTTGGTGGAGGTAACTATTTTTAATATTGTATCGATCGCAGAGCCGGTAGCAAGTACGGGACTGTTGTGCGGTAATGCATTGTGGGAGTTTGGGGTTATTAACGTTGTTGTCAGCACCATGAGTGTGGAGTGTAGCGGGGTTTATGGCTACCTGCCACTGTTGTTTAGTTGTGCGGTTGTTCCAAATTGAGTTCCTGCATGTCAAAATAAAAGCATCTGCTTAGGGCAGTGTTCAGAAAAGACAGAGAACCTGAGTCAAGCATCTTTCTTCTCTGTGGCTCACATAGAGAAGAAAGAACACTAACAAACAAACCAACACCGGCCATCACATAACCTCCTTGGCGGAGGTAATGACTGAGCTGACTGGAGACTAGAGGCTTCTTTGTGCACAGTTGTCTAGCTAGCATCTACCATAGCCTGAATGTGAGGCGTTTAGGCAACATCAGTAAATTGCAATTTGGATATTTTTAGCAGTTGAGGTCATTTATTTAGATTTTACCTCTCGGACATGACCTAAATTCAGATGAAGAACTTTGTAAGTCTTGTTTTGATGCAAAGAAAAGCCATTTAGTTGTGCAGCATTAGCAGCACAATGCTAACGAGTGTGCCTCTGGTAATGTCCTGATGTATTTCTGTCTCCACTATGATAATATAAACCTTCCTTCCTGTGCTTTCTCCCTGCAGAGTGCAGTCCAGACTGCCAGCGCTGCACTGCAGACCTCCAGACCGGCGTCGGCAGCGTCTGCCTGTGGTGTAAAGCTCCGAGGACGTGGCTGCTGGGCGATCACTGCGTCTCCGACTGTCCTCAGGGCCGCTATGGTTGGCACGGAGCCTGCATCAGTAAGGACTTTTCTGCCTTTATTCAGCCTTTAAGAAGGTCGGAGGTCGCCGCCGTCCGTCCTGAATGCAAAACCTGTGAGAAAACTCTCCAATCAAAGCCGCTCATGTTTTATTCATCCGCCGTTAAAATTAGCCCCGCTCCCCGACCTGGTAGGAGTTTTGTTTCTCGACCCTCCCGTCTTCCGCCGACCTCCAGAAGCCGCTCAGAGTGAATGTTAAACAAAACATCGCGCTCCATAAAGAGACGATCTCACCGGATAAATCCTTGTTTTTTCACTCGTAGATGAGCTCCGTGCTGCTTTTCTTACGATGCACCTCAAATCCTCAGATTTCCTGTAAACTGTACGGAGGCTTAAGAGATCAGAGGATTCGGAGCAGAGGAGTGACGTTAACGTGGAAACAGATGGAGGAGGCTCTGCTGTGTTTCTATTGGTTTAAATATAAAACACCAACATCATCGCACTAATTAGAAGCTTCAGCATCGTCTGCATCAAAGCTATTAGCATCTTTCTCTTTATGATTAGTTCCACATCAAGGTCTTTACATCTTACCTCCATTCATTTTGTCACCTTGTCGGATTTAATTGTTGTTTTATGTCGGATTTTTCAAGTTTTGTGTCTAGTTTTGTTCCTGCTTTTCCTATTTTTTGGTTGTTTTGCGTCTTTTATGTCTCATTTTTATCAAATTGTGTCTCACTTGTGTCGTTTTTGCTCATTTTTTGACGTTTTGTGTCTGTTTTTTGTCAGTTTGCGTCTCATTTGTGTCGTTTTGTGTCTCGTTTATGTTGGCTTGTGCCTTGTTTTTAGGGCCCGAGCACTACAGTGCAAGGACCCTATTGTGTTCCATTACTGTTTCTTTGTTTTTCTTACGCCACTTTGAACCCCCATTTGACCCCCTAAACATGCTCAAAAACTCCCCAAATTTGGCACACCCATCAGGACTGGTGAAAAATTTGATATTTTGGGGGAATTACACATATGAATGGCAAAATGACTCAATAGCGCCACCTAGAAAATTGGGCTTTAGTGGAGTTAATACGGCTAGTTTCACGTACAGTTATGAAATTCGGTACACAGGTACAGTAGCCCCAGACAAAAACATTCCTGCTTATGAAATTTCAAAAAAGCTCAACGGCGCCCCCTAGGAAAACGTGGTGCGCAGCCTTTGGAATTTAACAAACTCCTCCCAGGATTTTTGTCCGATCTTCACCAAATTCGCTGTGTGTCATCTGGACCCATCCAGGATGAAAAGTTATTAAAATCTCGTGGCTACGTCACACGGTGTGGGCGTGGCATGGCGGCCATTTTGAAAAAATTTGCCATGTGGAAAGAAATGGGTTTTGGAGGTGAAGGGATCCACGTAAAATCACCAAATCCACACAAATCCTCATTAATCTCAATCTCACATTTGATGTACATTTCAGGAATGGACGTGGTCAAACGGCTCCACAGCGCCCCCTAGAAATATTCAAACACTCATATAAAATCACTGTTTTGTCCTACAAACATGAAATTTGGTACACGTCTAGTCTATCGAGACAAAGAGATCTGTAAACTTGAAATTCCAATCGTCTCCACAGCGGTGTGTTCAGAGGGGAGCGTCGCTTGCAGCCTTAATTTCTTCTTGTGTCTTGTTTTGTCTTGGTCTTCTGTTTGTGCTGTTTCGTGTCTCTTTTATGAAGGTTCGTGTCTCGTTTGTGTAGTTTTAGGCCTCATTTTTATCCCTTTGCGTCTCGTTTGTCTCATGTTGTCTTGTTTGTGTGGTCTTCTGGGCCATTTCCCTTTTGTATCTCGGTTGCGTTGTTTTGCCTCGTCACTTGTTGTTTCTCTTTCTTGTCGTTTTGTGTTATGTTTTGTCAGTTTGCGCGTTATTTGTGTTGTTTCATGTCACGTTTTTGCCCTGTTGCGTCTCTTTTTTTGTTATTTTATGTCTCATTTTTGTCCTGTTGTGTTCGGGTTGTTTTGCGTCGACCTTTTTAAGCTTTGTGTCTCAATTTTCTGCCATATTGTGCCCTTTTTGCGTCCTTTCATGTCTCTTTTTTGTCAGCCTGTATCTCATTTGTGTTGTTTAATGTCTTCTTTTCATCCTTTGCACCTTGTTATTCACGTGTTGTATGTCGTTTGCACTGTATCGTCTCATTTTTAATGTTGTTTTCTCGTTTTGTGTTGTTTTGTATCTCTGTAGTGTCATGTTGTGCCATTTTTGTGTCGTTTTATGTGTAATTTGTCAAGTTTTTCAAGAGATTTGTACCGTATTTAATTGTATTATGAGCAAACAGAACACTACTCTATTCTCTCCTGCATTTTCACAGTGATTTATTTTGTTTTTATATATTTAAGCGGTAACTTGCTACGTTTCATTAATTAACTGGAATGACTTCTTTTCCCAGAATGCCATGCGTCCTGTGAGTCCTGCAGCGGGGCGGGGCCTCTGTCCTGCACTTCCTGCCCCTCCGGCGGCGTCCTGTTGCCCTCCGGTGTCTGTGCTCCTAAATGCCCCCTCGGTTACTATGACAACGGCCACAGGATCTGTCAGGGTGAGTGTGATGCTGATATTTAAGAGGCAGAAATGATGTCACCTGATCCTCAGTTACTAAAATCGTCAGAGAAAACACGGTGAATCTGCGGGAAACGCCAGCTCTTTGTGCTTCTCTGAGCTAAAACGAACCGTGACTGACTGTGAACAGGACGGATGACGCTGCATTAGAGGCGGAAACCCTCTGGACTGCTTGTGTACGTCTTAAACTGACTGTTAGACGACCTGGGATTCAACATAATTTCACTTTTAACAAACTAGAGAACACTCAGGCAGTGCATCCTTCCGTCAAGGCTGGCTGCAACGATTAGAAATAAGCACAGAGACAATTATGGGATGCATGCATCGGGGTTTTTATTCCAGTAAGTGCAGTGGTTTGTCTCGGCTCAGGAGATCATTTTATAGAAATAGATTGACAACCGTTATTAGAGAGTGAAAGCAGAAGTATGACAGTATACTGCTGGAAAAACATAAAACTAATATAAAGCACTTGGAATGTAAATAAATAGGAAACTGATCAGCACAACTGTCAGCATATACTGTTAAAAATGACAGTTTAAGAGTTGAGAACGTCCAAGATACTGCAAATGAATTTAACTTTTGTTTTTTTTGTTTGTTAGCGTGGGCTCTAATCTAGCAAATGAATTACAGCAAAGTACAGTGGCGGTGACAAATGTAGATGTAAATACTCATCCAAATTCAGTGTTCCTTGGGGCTGTGTGTGAGCGATGTTCTAGAAGTGGTCAGGAATCATGAGAATAAGAGGTTAACCTTGAGAAATGTGCAGTTTTTCTACGTGAACAACCCTTAAAAAGTTTATTCATTCATTCAGTCATTTTCCTTTTGTGTCTCATTTGCATCATTTTGTGTCTCTTTTATGTCAGTTTTTGTCTCATTTTTGTCATTTTATGTCTTTTTTATGTCAATTTGTGTTGTTTTTTGTCACTTTGTGTCTTGTTTGTTGTTTTATTTCCTTTTTATGTGAGTTTGTGTCTCATTTTTGTCATTTTATGTCTTTTTTATGTCAATTTGTGTTGTGTTTTGTCACTTTGTGTCTTGTTTGTTGTTTTATTTCCTTTTTATGTCAGTTTGTGTCTCATTTTGCTGTTTTATGTCCTTTTTTTATCTTCTTTTATCTTGTTTCTGTCTTGTTTGTCTCATTTGTGTCGTTTTTATTATTCTCTTAGTTCTTGCTTTTGTCATGTTGTGTCTCTTTTTTATCCTTTTTTTGTGTCTTTTTATGTCATTTTGTGTCTTGTTTGTGGTATTTTGTGTCTGTGTTATGCGAGTTTGTGTCTCTTTTTTATTCTTTTTCTGTCGCATTTGTGGCGTTTTGTGTCTTTTTATGTCACTTTGTGTCTTGTTTGTTGTTTTACTTCCCTTTTATGTCAGTTTGTATCTCGTTTGTGATGTTTTTATCTCTTTTATGTCGGTTATGTCTCGTTTGCTGTTTTCTTTCTCTTATGTCAGTTTGTGTGTCATTTTTGTTGTTTTATGTCATTTTTTATCTTCTTTTATCTTGTTTCTGTCTTGTTTGTCTCATTTGTGTCGTTTTTATTTTCTTAGTTCTTATTTTTGTCATGTCGTGTCTTTTTTTATTCTTTTTGTCTCATTTTTGTCATTTTATGTCTTTTTTATGTCAATTTGTGTCATTTTATGTCTATTTTATGTCACTTTGTGTCTTGTTTGTTGTTTTATTTCCCTTTTATGTCAGTTTGTATCTCGTTGTGATGTTTTTGTATCTTTTATGTCGGTTATGTCTCGTTTGTGTTGTTTTATGTCCCTTTTTATTTTCTGTTATCTTGTTTCTGTCTTTTTTGTCTGATTTGTGTCATTTTATTGTTCTCTTAGTTCTCATTTTGTCGTTTTGTTTCTCTTTTTCATTCTCTTTTGTCTTGTTTTTGTCATTTTATGCCTACTTTGTGTCATTTTGTGCCTCTTTTAGTCGTCTTGTGTGGGGTTTTATATAATTATGTGTCTATTTCCAGTGGAACCCCCTCATTAAACCAGTGCTGTGTGATCCCAGGTGTTGCTGCTTCCCCCTCTGACCTCCGTGTCGACCTGTTTTGTGTTTCCTCAGCGTGCGACAGCCAGTGTCTGACCTGCGACATGCCCGGGGTTTGTACTTCCTGCCGCGACCCGACCAGGGTGCTGCTGTTCGGCGAATGTCAGTACGACAGCTGCGCCCACCAGTACTACCTCAACACCACCACCAGGGCCTGCAGAGGTAAAACCACACGACCCCGATCAGATCAGAGACGAGGGTATCTGCTGCAGCCTTTACGATATCATAAACCGCCTCGCTCCATATTGGACGTAGCCGTGTGCTGCGCCGACTTTACGGCTCCATCAATCATGTAATAAACTGTAGCTGCAGATATGCAAATCCTCAGCGTGGTGTTTGATGAATGAGCCTCACAGTGAGCAACTCGTCCTGCTTCAGGCTGCAAACAAACCTCTGTTCACTGATTCAGTTAGCAGCTAATCAGCCCGGACTGCAGCAGCTCGCCTGTTTCTGTTGTTTTATGTCTCTTTTATATCAGTTTGTGTTGTTTTTTGTCTCATTTCCATTCTTTTGTGTTGCATTTGAGTCGTTTTATGTCAGTTTGTGTTGTTTAATGTCTCATTTATGTCAGTTTATCTTATTTTGTGTCTCTTTTATGTCAGTTTGTCTTATTATTATGTCTTTTTTATGTCATTTTTTGTTGTTTTGTGTCTCTTTTGTGTCGGTTTGTCTTGTTTAATGTCTCATTTTTATGCTTTTTTGTCTTGTTTGTGTCTTTTTATGTCTCTTTCATGTCCATTTGTGTTGTTTTATGTCTCTTTTATGTTAGTTTGTGTTGTTTAATATCTCATTTTTATCCTTTTGTCTCTCGTTTTTGTCAGGTTGTGTTGCGTTTTGTCTCATTTTAATTCTTTTGTGTCACGTTTGTGTTGTTTAATGTCTCATTTATGTCAGTTTGTCTTATTTTTATGTCTTTTTTCTGTCAGTTTGTGTTGTTTTATGTCTGTTTTATGTCTCATTTTTACCTTTTTGTGTCTTGTTTTTGTCATGTTGTGTCTGGTTTGTGTTGTTTTGTGTCTCTTTTATATCAGTTTGTGTTTTTTGTCTCTTTTATGTCAGTTTATGTTGTTTTATGTCTCGTTTTTATCCTGTTGTGTCTTGTTTTTGTCGTGTTGTATCTTGTTTGTGCCTTTTTATGTCTCATTTCTATCCCTTTGTGTGTCATTGAGCTCATATTGTGTCTTTTGCTGTTTTATGTCTTTTTCTTGTTTGTTTGTGCCTCATTTGTGTAATTTTGTGCCCTTTATGTGCACTTATGTGTCATGTTTGTATCGTTTTATGTTTTCCTGTCGTCTTTGTGTCTTGTTTACTTAATTATGTGTCATTTTTTGCCCTTTATGTCTGTTTTTTTGTCAGTTTGTGTTTCATTCGTGTCATTTTGTGCCTCGTCTTTGTCTTGTTTGTGTTGTTTTAGGTCTTTTCCTTGTTGGTTTGCATCTCATTTGTGTTGTTTTATGTTTAATTTTTTTTGTGTCTCATTTGTTTGTGTCGCTTCGTGTCTCTTTTTTTGTTGGTTTGTTTCTCGTTTCTCTCATTTTGTGTCTCGTTTCTGTCGTGTCTCGTCTGGTTTGTGTCGTTTTGTTTAATATTTTGCTGTTATATGTTAGGTTTTGTCATCTTTTGTGTCTCATTTGTGTAATTTTGTGCCTTTTATGTGTCTTTTGGTGTGTTATTTAGTAATATTATGTCTGTTTTTTGTCATTTTGTCTTATTTTTTTGTCGTTTTATGCTTCTCTCTTGTCATTTTATGCCCTTTCTGTGTGGTTTTCTGTCTCATTTTCAATGCTGTATGTCTCCTTTTTGTCACGTTGTCTTGTTTGCGTCATTTTATGTTTAATCTTTGTCATGTTGTGTCTCGTTTGTGTTGTTCTGTGTCTTTTTTGTTGTTGGTTTGTGATGTTTTTTGTCTCATTTTTAACCTTGTGTCTTGTTTGCATCATTTTGCGTCTATTTTTTGTCGATTTGTGCCTCATATAAAGAAACAGTCTCTTAAGATCTTCAAAATATCACGTTTATTTATGAAGTCAGGCCATTTTGATGCATTAATAACATTTCAGTTCCACTGTAGAAGCTGCAGCCACTTTTTGGCAAATGAAAATCTGCATTATATCGATTAAACTGGTCCTTTAGAGCAGTTTAATCTGGTTAAAGTTGATGTAGAACACAGAAGCGGTAAGATAATGAAGATTGCAATCAGTTTTTGGCACAACATCGGCCTAATTCACACACAGACTCTCCATGTAAAGCTCTTTTTATCGCTGATTTGCTTCAGTGCAATGAGATTTTTCCGGGTATCAGCGGCTCAGAGGACCCTGTACTGGAGGTTCTGTCAGGGGATTAGCGGCTAAGCTAACTGCTAGCGGCTACACAAACAGTCTGATTTGATTCGAGGTGGTTTCCCAGCGTCCTGGCGCTGTTTATCCCCCGGCGAGCTGCAGCCGCTACCTGTTAATCCGCTGAACCGTCGATGAACCCGCCGTGTTAGAAACCTGCTCTCTGAAAACTACGAGGCCTTTGAGGAACATCTGGGAGCTCGTTCATCTCACAGCCACGGGGGGAAACTTTCCCTGAGAGGAACTCCAGCGTTTCTACCAACAACCTGCATTTATTTCAGTTTATCAGTGATCTTTTTCTAAGGAATGAACCCTGAGTTTACCTCTCTGTGCTCCTGGAGTCACTTTTTTATTCCTATTCTCTCGAAAAATATGTGATGAAATGATGAAGTTTGAACCTTTGCCACTGTGAGACTCATTAAAACGTACATCCTGCCCCAAGTTAGAACAGTTTAATCTGTTTTACCATCGAATATCAGGTCGTTCTTCTAACTTTTATGCAGAAAAAAGACCAAAGAATAACAGCAAAACCTGCAAAATGCAAAATACAGGCTTTCAATGTGTGTAGTTAAAAGAACAAACACTAAATGTTGCAAATTACATAATAAAACCATCAAAAATGAGCTTGTTATTCTTATTTTTGTGCAGATTTTTCAAAGAAACGTTGGATTTAATCTTCCTGATCAAGATAAAAACTTTTCGGGATTAAATGGGACCATATATGACAATTAATTTTATTTCTAACAGTCAGAGCTCATCTGAAATTTAAATATTTACTTATAAACACACTGAGGGTATTTTCAGGGTGTGTTTTAAGTCATAAAATGTCTGAAGGTGAGGTTCTTTATGTGGGAAGAAAGCAGCTTTTTGCAGCTTTGCTTTAAAGAGGATTTAAATTAGCATACTGTGATAAAAGACAGTTCGACTTGAGTGTGTTATTTTTGTTTTTAGGGTTATTTTATGAAGACAAAATGCTGTTTTTTTCTACTTTAACTCTTAATATGTCACTTAAAGTCGAAATTATTGACTTTATCAACATGACAATTAAAGAAATCCAGTGTAAAATGTTAAAGAATGTATATATACTGCATGATAATTATAAGTTTTGATGTATTTTCTTCATAAATCAGCCATTAATTCTGATTTTTGAGGGGACTGCACGTCTCCCAGTGCTACTGAAACGCTTTAATCAAGATGTACTGAAGGTTTGATTCAGGCTAAAACCAAATAATCTGACTTTAGGATCCTTTTTATTCTTTCGAACGACCAATTTTCAAGATTTAATCCGATCAAATTGCTTCTGAACGACCGGTTCCTGGATTTAACCTGTGAAAAACTGAGGAGGATTCATGACTCTCACAACAAATCCATTAATTAACTGATAGAACACAAAAACAAGGGTGCTAATTGTTAGCAGCTAGCGCTAAATTAGCTCTAAAGCTAATAAACGACTTGCTGTGTAGCTTTGTATTCATGGCTTTCCCTTATAGCTTTTCTACCCTTTGACTTGTTCCTGCTGTAACGACTCGTCTCGCCCTGATAATGCCTTTTGTAATCTAATCTGCTCACGTAATCTCTTCAACTGAAGCTCTAACACCAGCCTGAAATCTCTCACAAACACAGAGAGCTCCATTTGTCCTAATTGTGTTTAATTTTCACACCGGTATTAATGGAAACCCAACAGATGTGCAGGTGAGCGCGCTAAATGGGTTTAAAATCAATCCCCCGCTGGATAAAGAGGTTATTAATCTCCTTTCCCCTCCCTCTCTTCTCTTCTGCTCTCACCTTTTGCCTTTAAAATCCCCTCCCCTCTAATCCCGACACACCTCGTCCTGTTCCCAGAGTGCGACTGGAGCTGTAACGCCTGCAAAGGTCCTCAGCGGACCGACTGCCTGCAGTGCATGGACGGATACGTGCTGCAGGACGGAGTCTGCAGCCCCGGATGTTCCCTCGGCTCCTATCAGGACGGAGACAGATGCTTCGGTGAGTCCGGCTGCGAGCAGATAAACCGGCAGACATCACCTACATGCTGCTGCTGGAGTTTGTACATCTGCAACCACTCGAAGCTGCATTTCAGCAAATATGCGTCTTATTAAAGCAGTTAATCAACATCAGCTTCCACAAGAGACGCCTCCTGCATGTGTGAACTCCTTGCTTCAATCTGTTCGCCTTAAACCCTCCTCCCGAGTCGCATTTATTATAATAATAACGGTTTTTATTGACAGTGCTTTGACACACGAACCAAAAAAACAGAGGAAGAAGAAGCCAGTCAGGCAAAAACAGAGAGAAAAAAGGCCAGAGAAGCAAAACACAGGATTATAATACAAATAAATCACCAATGGATGCAAATAAGCAGCACCAACAACGCCACGTAGCACAAACCAGCAGTTCTGCACCTTTATTGCTAATACCAGCAACTTTGTACCTTTTTTATAATACCAGCAATTTTGAAACTTTATTACAATACCAGCAAATTTGCACCTTCATTGTAAATACCAGCAGTTTTGCAACTTTATTGCCACTACCAATTTTGACACCTTATTGCTTTGATCAGCACAGTTTGCATGTTAATTGCACGTTCTTTTGCACATTGATTTCCCTATTTTTCTTTAATGTAGCATGTGTGAGCAAAGCCAATCAATCAATCAATCAATCAATCAATCCATCCATCCATCCATCCATCCATCCATCCATCCATCCATCCATCCATCCATCCAGCCAGCCATCCATCCATCCATCCATCCATCCATCCATCCATCCATCCATCCATCCATCCATCCATCCATCCATCCATCCATCCATCCATCCATCCATCCATCCATCCATCCATCCATCCATCCATCCAGCCAGCCAGCCAGCCAGCCAGCCAGCCAGCCAGCCAGCCATCCATCCATCCATCCATCCATCCATCCATCCATCCATCCATCCATCCATCCATCCATCCATCCATCCAGCCAGCCAGTCATCCATCCATCCATCCATCCATCCATCCATCCATCCATCCATCCATCCATCCATCCATCCATCCATCCATCCATCCATCCATCCATCCATCCATCCATCCATCCAACCAACCAACCAACCTACCAATCATTCATCCAACCAACCTACCTACCAATCATTCATCCATCCATCCAGCCAGCCAGCCATCCATCCATCCATCCATCCATCCATCCATCATCCATCCATCATCATCCATCCATCATCCATCCATCCATCCTTCCATCATCATCCATCCATCCATCCATCCATCCATCCATCCATCCATCATCCATCATCCATCCATCCATCCATCCATCCATCCATCCATCCATCTAACCTACCAATCATCCATCCATCCATCCATCCATCCATCCATCCATCCATCCATCCATCCATCCATCCATCTAACCTACCAATCATCCATCCATCCATCCATCCATCCATCCATCCATCCATCCATCCATCCATCCATCCATCCATCATACATCCATCCATCCATCCATCCATCCATCCATCCATCCATCCATCCATCCAGCCAGCCATCCATCATCCATCCATCCAACCTACCAATCATCCATCTATCCATCCAACCATTCCATCCATCCATCCATCCATCCATCCATCCAGCCAGCCAGCCAGCCAGCCAGCCAGCCAGTCATCCATCATCCATCCATCCATCCATCCATACATACATACATCCATACATACATACATCCAACCATTCCATCCATCCATCCATCCATCCAACCAACCAACCAACCAACCAACCAATCACGTAAAAGCAAGTCAATCAAAATGGGTTTTAAGAGGTGATTTAGAAGAACCAGAAACCGTTTTATTGCCAAGTAGGTTTGTACACAGAAGAAACTTAACTTTTAGTACGTAACAGTAAACAATAACATACAGATTAATGATATAGACACTGTTTTTGCAGTCTTATCACCTTATTGTCTTATTCCACAGCCAAGAGGCCATAGACATCTTGACTCTGGAACATTTGAGGATCTAAGGCTCATATGAAGTCAATATTTTTGGTATATAGCTTGGGTTCAATAGAATCTTAAAATCAACTCTAACACGAACAGGGAGGGAATCCAGGATCAGTAACCAGTAAGAAGCTGAGCTGCTGTGATCTGAACCACTTAGAGGCAAGACAGTGAACCATAACTGATACCAGAGAAGAGTTACAGTAGTCAAATCTTCAATAAAATTAGTGCATGAATGACTTTTTCCAGGTAAATTCCTTTACAGCTCTTGTTTAGTCTCTGAACTGCTGTACACTGATATATAATCTTACATAAGGCTTCACCCAGAATCAGAGTTTTGTCATTCGAATCAGGTTCGACGTCTCCGGTTTTAGACCTTTATTCTTTCCTGACTCATAGCTGCTGACCTTTTCTGTCCGGACGAACTGTGCAGTGATGAAGAGGAAGCAGGAGGGAGAGAGAGAGTCATAACATTTCATGAACCGAGGCTTTATCTCTTCTCTTTTAGGTCAGCGAACACGGTGCTTAACATCCGAACAGCTGTTACACGGAAACTAGGCACTTTATGGCCGACTACAATGATTTAATCAGGCCTGTCGGTGTCCCCTCGCTTTCCACACAACTCTGGAGCTACGATACTCACATGTTAGCCACAAAGTAGAAGTAAAGATCAGAATCATTAATCTTTATGAATGACAACTGAATAGCTCTGAAAAAAGTAGTGTTAGAGGGTAGGATGTACTTTGGCTCCACAAGCTCCAGAAGGTGGAGAAAACCTGTAGTACCTGGTTGTTCCACCAGATAGAGCCTCTTATGGTTTAATACTCAAGGAGCCGTCACTCGGACTACAGGCAGTTCTGTGTTATAAAGCAGTGGGCATTGCGGGGTTTTAGCTAGCAGCGGGCACCATGACAAAGACTCCTGTGGTGCTTAATGACCCCCTTAATGACCAGATTTCATATGTTTAAGACAAACTGGGATCAAATAGAACAGTTTTTTACTAGCCCTGTGGCACAACAAAGCTACCTTTTGGGCCCAAATCATATGTCCCTTGAGTCAAATAGCAACATCAGCATGCTGGCAAGCAATGAGCATTGTGGGGGTTTAGCTAGTAAAGGGGCACCATGACAAAGACTTATGTGAGGCTTAATGACTTCCAACCAGAGTTCATATGTTTAAGACAAACTGGGATCAACTAGGACAATGTTTTGACATCCCAGTGGCTTTACAAAGCCACCTTTTTTGGACAAAATCGTATGTTGACTCACTAACATAGCAATGTCAGCACACTGGCATGCAAAGGGCATTGTGGGAGTTAGCTAGCAAGGGGCACCATGACAAAGACTTCTGTAACGCTTAATGACCTCCGACCAGAGTTAATGCATTTAAGACAAACTGGGATCAACTAGGACAGTGTTTTTACATCCCAGTAGCTTCACAAAGCCATCTTTTTGAACCAAAAAATTATGTTTGTTGACTGAAATAGGAATATTGATACACTGGCATACAGAGAGCATTGTGGCAGTGTAGCTAGTAATGTACACCACGACAAAGACTTCTGTGACGCTTAATGACGTCTGACTAGAGTTCATGCATTTAAGACAAACTGGGATCAACTAGGACAATATTTTTACATACCAGTGTCATCATACAACCTTTTTTTGGCCCAAGTCATCTGTCTGTTTACTAAAATAGCAATGTCAGCACCGTGGCAAGCAGAGAGCATTATGGGGGTTTAGCTAGCAATGGGCAGCATGACAAAGGCTTCTTTTATGCTTAATGACCTCTGACTACAGTTCATGCATTTAAGATAAACTGGGATCAACTAAGACAATGTTTTTTACATCCCAATAGCTTCACAAAGCCACCTTTTTGGACAAAATCATACCACAGCAATATCAGCACACTGGCATGTCGAGAGCATTGTGGGGGTTTAGCTAGCAACGGGCACCATGACAAAGACTTCTGTGATGCTTCATGACGTCTGACTAGAGTTCATGCATTTAAGACAAACTGGGATCAACTCGGACAGTATTTTTAGATCCCAGTGGCATAGTACAACCTTTTTTTCTTGGCCCAAGTCATCTGTCTGTTGATCAGCACCCTGGTAAACAGAGAGCATTGTGGCGGTTTAGCTAACAATGGGCACCATGACAAAGACTTCGGTGGCAGTTAATGACCTCCAACCAGAGCTGTCATGTTTAAGACAAACTTGAAGTTACTAAGAAAGTGTTTTTATGTCCCAGTGGCTTTACAAAACCGCCTTTTTGGCCCAAATCATGAGTCTGTCAACTAAAAAATAGCAATATCAGCAACGTGGCTAATTTGTGTTAGCGATTAATCCATCATTGATTGATTGTCTTGCCCGAAGTTGTGTTCTGCCTTTATGGCAAGCATATTAAAGCAGACGTAAACAAAGGATCAGGCTTAGGTTCGTGTCGACACCATCCAGTTAAAGAATGCCTTAATCGGCCCTGATCCAGATCTTTGAGGTCAGGTAAAGGTAAATCCTTGGCCGCTAACTAGAGTATACCTCCACCTCAGGTTTAAGCTTCTATCATTAGTTAAACACGAGTGAAGCATGTCATTATGTGGAAAAACAAATAATCTGAGTCGAATTAAGGATCTTTTATGTCTTTTACCGGTTCGACCCTCTTGGATGAAGGTGAAACATCTTCAAGAACCAAGCAAGGAAGACCTAATACCTTCCACTGGGGCTCTTTCTCGGGCGTCACTGTGGGTTTCCCCTCATGTTTCTTGCTCTAAGTTGGGTTTCTTTCTTGTTTCTCAGCTTGCGATGACCACTGCATGGAGTGTGGAGGCCCTGGTCAGTGTCGGGAGTGTCAGCCCCCATACGCCACCCTGCAGGGACAGTGCGTGCTCGAATGTGGCCGAAACCACTTCCTGGACGCCTCCTCCAAAGTCTGCAAATGTAGGAGTTCACACTTCCTGTTTGGTGTTGCTTTTATCTCTTTATTGCACCCGAGACAGACTTCTAAAGATTATATCTGCATGTGCAAGGCCAGGCTATTAGTTTAGCTTTCCTAACACTCTTTATCTTCATCAGCTTGTTCGTCCGACTGTGTGCTGTGTGACGGAGTCGGTCAGTGCAGAGCTTGTCGGGATCAAACCTACCTCATGGAGGGATACTGCACCCCCGACTGTGGACACGGATACTACCCTAACCAGAAGACCAGGAGCTGCCACGGTAATCACAGAAAACCTGATTTAAGTCCTAAACTCAGCGTAGATACTGACCATAAACACCAGTAGAGGGTTGATGGAGTACAGAGACGTGAGACTCGGCAGTTATTAGATCAGTTTCTGACACATATGGCTTTAAAAAAACCGCCTGCTGTCGCTTCAGGAGCTAACATTTACCATCTGCCGGAGTTTCTAAATGTTGTCAGGACTCCAATCTACAGGGGTGAACCGGCAAAGTCAAAGAAGACAGCATGAAAGCAGCAGAGATCCTCATTAGACGTCTCGTTTAGGTGGTCATTAGACAGAAAGTCAACTTAATCTGACAGAAAATTCCCACATGGCCTCCTCAGAGTCAGCTGTTTTATATCTACAGTAACTTTAGAGCATTTAAAGAAGTCATGCGAAGTTTTACCGTCAAACTTAAGATGGATTTTGTTTCAATTTTGAGTCATTCCAAGGAGGCTATGTCATTTTTGGACAAATATGGAGTAATGTTGGACCAATTTTTGTAATTTCGGACACATTTTGGGTAATTTTGGTCGAGTTTCAAGACATTTTGGTCAAGTTTTGAGTCATTCCAAAGAGGCTTTTGTCATTTTGGACACATTTGGAGTAATTTGGGTTGAGTATCAAGACATTTTGGACAAGTTTCAAGACATTTCAGTCAAGTTTCAAGACATTTTAGTCAAGTTTCAAGACATTTTGGTCAAGTTTCAAGACATTTTGGTTGAGTTTCAAGACATTTTGGTCAAGTTTCAAGACATTTTGGTCGAATTTTAAAACATTTTGGTCAGGTTTCAAGACATTTTGGATGAGTTTTAAGACATTTTGGTCAAGTTTCAAGACATTTTGGACGAGTTTCAAGACATTCTGGACGAGTTTCAAGACATTTTGGATGAGTTTCAAGACATTTTGGTCAAGTTTCAAGACATTTTGGTCAAGTTTCAAGACATTTTGGTGAGGTTTCAAGACATTTTGGTCAAGTTTCAAGACATTTTGGTCAAGTTTCAATACATTTTGGTCGAATTTCAAAACATTTTGGTCAGGTTTCAAGACATTTTGGATGAGTTTTAAGACATTTTGGACGAGTTTCAAGACATTTTGGATGAGTTTCAAGACATTTTGGACGAGTTTCAAGACATTTTGGATGAGTTTCAAGACATTTTGGTCAAGTTTTAAATTGTTTAGGACAATCTGAGTAATTTTGGATCTGTTTTTACCATTATGGATAACTTTCAAGACATTTTTGATACGTTTTGAATCGTTATGGATAAGTTTTGAGCAAATTTAAAGAGGTTTTTGTCATTTTGGACTAATTTGAGATGAGTTTCAAGACATTTTGGGCAAGTTTTAACTTGTTTAAGACAAGGTTTAAGTCATTTTGGACAAAGTTTGAGTCATTTTGGACAGGTTTTGAGTCATTGTGAAGAGGTTCTTGTCGTTGTAGACTAATTTGGGATAAGTTTCGAGACATTTTGGACAAGTTTTAAATGGTTTAGGAGAGGATTTAAGTAATTTTGGACCAATATTTGTATTTTTGGACAAGTTTCAACACATTTTGGACAAGGTATTAGTCATTCTCAAGAGGCTTTTGTCATTTTGGACACATTTGGGGTATTTTGGTACAAGTTTTAAGGCATTTTGGTCACATTTTAAGTTGTTTAGGACACAGTTGAGTAATTTTGGACAAGTTTCAAGATATTATTGATATGTTTTAAATTGTTATAGATAGGTTTTGAGCAATTTTAAAGAGGTTTTTGTCATTTTGGACTAATTTGGGTCAAAGTTTGAAACATTTTGGGCAACTTTGAACTTGTTTAGGACAGGGTTTGAGTAATTTTGGACAATTTCTTGTCATTTTGGACAAGCTTTGAGTCATTCTGAAGACGTTTTTGTCATTTTAGACTAATTTGGGACAAGGTTTAAGACATTTTGGACAAGTTTGAACTTGTTCAGGACGGGGTTTGAGTAATTTTGGAGACATGGTTGACATGTTGGACGAGTTTTGAGTCATTTAGGAGAAGTTCTGAATCATTCCGAAGAGGTTCTTGTCATTTTAGACTAATATGGGACAAGTTTTAAATTGTTTAGGACACAGTTGGTGTCATTTTGGACCAATTTCTGTAATTTTGGACATGTTTTTAGGCATTTTGGGTAATTTTGGAGAAGTTTCAAGACATTTTTAAATATCAGGAAAATGGCACAAATTAAAATGTATAAAATGTTGACCCATCCTTATGCACCTCAAAGGTCTAAAAAATATTCACAGTTTGAAGGTACAACTTTGCATGGTTTCATTAAATATACTGAAGTCACTGTAGATAAACTGACAACAACTGATCTTCCATTGAATGACCCACTAGTTAGTTAAATTGTTGCCCTTTATTTTGAAAATATGAGCTTACTTTAAGGTTAGGAACATGTGACTGTAGCTAAATTGCTGCAGGGATGTTTGTAGGAAAGGATGGTGTCAGTTTTAGCTGAGAAACCTGAGAAAAAAATACATATTTCATTTATTATATCCTGGTTAAAGCATCACACCTGGTAAATGTTTAAATTCACCTTATTCCACAACACCACTGGAGCATTTTATTACATGCAAATGGAATCAAGATGCCTCCATAAATACTGCAAATGACCACGAGACATCCCATAAAAACAAACCCACGTGGCCGGTTGCTAGGCGACCAGCGGCTGATCCAGCAGACAGGATCTCTTGAGACGGAGCCTGAGGAGGTTTCAAATGTCAGAGTCCGTGAAGAGCTGCAGCTCAGAAGGTTAAATATGTGAACCGCCCTCGCTGTTAAATTAAATACCAATAAAAATACGATAAAAAATGACCAAATACTGAGATCTGCGTCCGGTTGACAGTGGAGATAGTTGGGTTTTATAGTACTTCTGGGTTGCTGCATGAACATTTGTACCTTCGACCTGCACTGATGGTGTTACTGCAGCAGTTTGATCCAAATGAACTGGTTTCCCCTCAAACTGTTGACATGTAGGTTTTCTTATCCCAAGTCTGACAGGCTAATTAATGTCCTGTCAGTCACACACATGTGGAAAAATTCCTTGTGTGTGACGATGAGCATGTTTTAGTTCGAATGGAGTGTTTTGCGCTCATGAAAAGCACTTATAGAGCTCAACTGAGAGTCACATGAGAAAAGCTCATTAGACTTCTAATGAGTTCTTCTGTTCCTCTACATGTCACTGTTTCCTACAAAAGCACATAATAAGCGCGGAAATCAGGAATTATTCATCAGGAATGTTTGATTATTGAGGAAAGAGCTTGCATGATTTGGAAAAGCAGCAAAAACAAATCAAAAAACCAAAGAAACCAGCAGGCTAATGCTAGTCTGAGTACAGTCACAGGTAAATTAACTTACTATTTATTGACTAAATTGGTATATTCAACTGTTTTTCACCTGTTTTCCATAATTTAACAAGTCAAATTTGATACACCAACATCTCAGGACCTTAAGGCAGCAGCTAAATCTAATTGTCATGCAGAAAAGCAACGTGAAGTCCTGCAAATGCTAACTATTGTAGCTTAGCTTAGACGTCTTTGAGATTCTCCAAGCAAATGTTTTTATTTTCTTTTTGGGGAACAATCACAAGGAAAAGTCGGTTAATTACGATTTGACAGCTTGAATAAACATAAAAGTAATAAAATGAATAAATAAAAGTAATTGTAATAAAATAAAGAAATTCTGAATCCTGCTAAAAGCTAGCTATTAAAGCTTAACTTAGACGTCTTTTAGATTCTCTTAACATGTGTTTTTCTTGTCTTTTTGGGGAACAATCATAAGGAAAAGTCAGTAAATTATGATTTGACAGCTTTAATAAATATAAAAGTAAAAAAAAATGTAAAAAGTGATTGTAATAAAAAAAAAAAATTGAGTCCCGCCAAAAGCTAACTATTGTAGCTTAGCTTAGACGTCTTTTAGATTCTCCAAACGTCTGTTTTTGTTTTCTTGCTCGGGAACAATCATGCAGAAAAGGCAGTAAATTGTGTTTTGACAGCTTTAATCGATGTAAAAGTTTAAAAAAAAATAAGATTAATTGCAATAAAATAAAGAAATATTGAGTCTTGCTAAAAGCTAACTGCTGTAGCTTAGCTTCAACGTCGTTGAAATTCTCTAAGCATCTGCTTTTTGTTTTCTTTTTGGGGAACAATCATAAAGACAAGTCAGTAAATTAGCATTTGATAGCCTGAATAGATGTAAAAGTGGAAAACAACAACAACAAAAAAAAAAACAAATAAAATATAGAAATGTTTAGTCCTACAAAAAAGCTAAGTGTTGTAGCTTGGCAGGAACGTCCTTTAGATTCTCCCAGCAACTGTTTTTTTTTTTTTAAATAAAGACATGTTGAATCCTGCCAAAAGCTAACTGTTGTAGCTTAGCTTAAGGCCGGCACACACTACAGGATTTTTCAAACCGTCACAGATTTAGAGACCACACACCTGAAGATAACAAAAGACAGATCGTACGTCTCTCTCTTCTGATCTTATAGTGTGGTGTTCACTACAGAGCTCACTAACCGATCCTTCAGCAGACTATCTGGTTCTTCACGCTCAATATTACAAATCTCGCTTAGTCAAACGTGACTTCAGTGTAAACAAACATGATGGAATAACAGCGCTATAAATAACAGCGTTCCTTTCTTCAGTAACCAGTAATCTAATTGATTACTCTTCCCATCATTATAACTCCGTTACTGTTACTAGAATTGAAGCTGTTTTTCCATCAGACCATCAGATCTCTGAGCCGAGGGGCAGAGATTTTTTAGGGCTGTCAAAATTGACGCGTTAGTGGGGATTAATCCATCATCATGATTAATCTGATTAATTTTTTAAGCAGCGGTAACTCTACTTGTTTGTTTTTACTTCCTGTTCCATCAGTCAGCTGAGTCAGCTCGCGTTTTGATTGGCTTAAATCCGGTACACGTGACATCACATTCTCTCGGAGGAAACCCCCACACACCACAGGGTTTATACTCGCAAATATTAAGCATGTTTATTATCTTCGATCTCTCCTTCTGAGCGGATCGGACAGAATGACTCTTAACACACCACAGGAAGATCAGACATGATGTCGTTTGCAAACATCCGACAAACAGGCCTTTGCTGGCTTTGATGGTAACGAGGAGATCGGGACTAACATTGGCCTGATTATCCTGGAGTGTGAACCGGTTGTTAGACATCTTTTAGTTTCTCCAACTTTGTATTTTTCTCATTTCAAGGAAGAGTAATTTCTGAAAGTCAGTAAATGATGATTTGACAATTTGACTAAATGTAAAAGTAAAAAAAAAAGTAAAGTAATTGTAATTAAATAAAGAAATATTGAGTCCTGTTAAAGCTAGCTACTGTAGCTTAGCTCAAACGTCTTTGAGATTCTCCAAACGTGTTTTTCAAACAATCACTGAGAAAAGTCAATAAATTAGTTTCTCCAACTATATTTTTCTAATTTCAAGGAAGAATAATTTCTGAAAGTCAGTAAATTATGATTTGACAGCTTGAATAAATGTAAAAGTTAAAAAAAGTAAAGTAATCGTAATTAAATAAAGAAATATTGAATCCTGCTAAAAGCTAGCTACTGTAGGTTAGCTGAGACGTCTTTCAGATTCTCCAAATGTGTTTTTATTTTCCTTTTGGGGAACAATCACTGAGAAAAGTCAATAAATTGTGATTGGAGAGCTTGAATAGATGCATTTTTGTTGTAGTTTCTGACTTTTAAGCTAATATTTTGAGACTCTATCCAGCAGCTAAAGATGCAAAGATGCTAATTAGCTTGTTAGCATTCATCGAGTCCTACACATTTCTCTATATGGCATAAGTAAACTTTAAAAAACAGTCGTCAAACTTTAAAACCTGCAGGTGGAAGCTGAAGGCGGCCTCTCAAAGACGTGCTGTAGTTGTAGACCTGTGTTTCTGCTGCTCGGAGGTGAGCGCCAACATCCTCGGCGTGACATTAGCGGGTCCCTGCTAGTGAAACACTAATTGGTCGACAGCGAGAGGAGCTTTGTCTGCGGAGCCGGGTCATTAAGGAAGCCTTGTTCTCTCATTCCCTGCCTTTTATCTCCGAGCAGCGAGCCGACCCGCGGGCCGAGGCCTCCGACTGTAGTTACGAGATGATTCATGAGAAGTGACGAAGCGTAATTCTGCCGCTGAAATGTATCGTCAGGCTCCTTTGTGATAAATGCTCCCTTCTTGTGGAGTAATGAACATTTTTTAGCCTCCGGGCTTCGTCTAATCCACGACTTCATCAAGTAAAACAGCAGAGAGATGACTTCCTTTCCATTTTTGCCAGCCAACAAAAAAAGTTAAGAAGCTGCGGCTTTAAATTATGGACTTGTTCTCATTTGTGAGTCTAATTACGAGGCTAAAGTCGGAGCCTGTTGGCGTCATTAGAGGAGATATAACGGATTACTGTGTGGCACCTCCAACCAGCTGATCTCTGAAAAGTTCCCCAACAAAGTCGCCTCCAATTAAAGCCGGCTCCTGAAATGCCAGCGCCGAGACGGTTTTTATTTCTAGCCTCCCATGAACCCGACGCCCACCAACGGCCCGGTCCAGCTGGAGCCTCGTTTACACCAATTTAAGGCCTTCAGAAGTCGTTAAGACACATCAGAGGCAGTAATCAGAGGCTGTGTGTTCGTCAGGAGGGGGGTTGACTTCATTATTTGTCATTAGTTTGGTCAATTTTACACTTTTTATCTGGAAATAGTTGGATTTTTGGAACTTCTGTTTAGTTTTTCTCTAATTTCCTGCTTCTACATGGGTCCACTTTGTTTAAAAGTCTTAATGTTTGATACTTAATAAGCTGTTTTTTGCCTTTATCTTCCAAATTGTAAAAAGAAAATCCTGTAAAAATGGTGACAACCTGGCAGGAAGCGGAGGAATACCTCAAAAACTGTAAAAAGCAGTGAAAATAACTGCAAATATCTAAGAAGTTATGATATTTTTAGCAGATTAAAGCACAATAAAATAGTTTTAATGCAATAGTGTTTGTGGAAAATACAGATTTTTGATGTGGCCAGTAATTAAGGTTTTATCTGTAATTTTACAAAACTGGAAAATTCTGTAAAATAATGTAATATTTCATTAAAAATACACATTTTTTCTTTCAAATAACAGCAAATATCTGTAAAATAAAGTAAAAATCAATTGTGTCATTTATTGGTCAAAAGTTATAATAGAAGAAATGATCGTTTGTAAAAATAGAGATTTTTGATTTTTTTTTGCATTATTTGTAATTTTTATATATAATTATATTTATAGATAAAATTTGTAAAATAACACTATAAAAATATTATTTTATTAATATACATACATTTTATTTGAAATAATGCAAATACCTGTAAAATAATATTTTTGATTATTTAAATACAGTAGAAAAAATAATTTTAGTAAAAAAAATATGTAAAAAAATATTTAATTTAAATTTAAAAAATAAATAAAATTTTAAAATTGAAATACTATTTGTAAAAGCAGATTTTATTTGTACAATTTTAGCTACTTTTTGTGAATTCTTATTTGAAATAATGCAGATATCTGTAAATAATAATAATATTTTTGATTATTTAAATAAAGTAGAAAATTTTAGTAAAAAAATATATTTAAAATGCATACATATTTTTTATTTACATTTAAAAATTAAAAGTAAAATAAAAAAATTGAAATACTCTTTTTAAAACAGATTTTTTTTCCTATTTTTAGCTCGTTTTTGTGAGTTATTATTTAGTTTTTTGTGATTTTACTCGTCATTATCTGTATTTTAACAAAACAAGTCAAACATGTAAAATGGCAGTAAATTGTTTTTAAAAAAAGGAAATTAAAACTGTTAACAAATCCTTAATTCTCTACTACAGGGGGGTCCAGTCCTGTGTGTTCCCTCTAAACACACCTGATTCCAATGATCAGCTCATCATGAAGCTCTGCAGAAGCCTGATAACGATCCTGATCATTGGAATCAGGTGTGTTGGAAGAACACCTAAGACATGCTGGATGGGGGCCCTCCAGGACCAGGACTGGACTCCCCTGCTGTACGATGTGATTTCTTCCCTTTTCTCCCCACAGGAGAATTTAAAAGTCGTTATTTTCTCTCTGATTTTCTGGTTTTTCTGTGCTCCTCCAACAGCGAACCTCCACCCTCCTGCCCTCCAGGTGAACGGGTCCCTGCTGGTCCCTCTGGACGGCTCCGCCCCGCTGACCCCCTCCCTGCTGCGGGTGGAGGACCAGGACGGCCCGGCTGACCAGGCGGTCTTCCACCTGGTTCAGGCCCCCGGTAACGGACGGCTGGTTCTGGTCGGAGGAGGGGGAGGAGGAGGGGAAGCAGAGCTGAGCCGAGACGACAGCTTCAGCTGGACGGACGTGGAGCTGGGCCGGGTCCGGTTCAGACACCAGAGAGACAAGACCAGGTCAGTGGGGCTGGGGGGGGGGTCCGGTTCAGACACCAGAGGGACAAGACCAGGTCAGTGGGGCTGGGGGGGTCCGGTTTGGTTCAGATGAGTCAGTCCAGAAACCTTCAGAGACGGTTACTGATGAGCTCGTAGATGATAACAGTAGTACTCATAAAATACACTGTAAAAAAAAATGATGTAAACAAAGGTGCCGTTAAAAAATGAGTTAGACACATTCAATAACTGTAAAAACAATTCAAGTAACAGCAAAAATCTGTCAAATAATTCTACTTTTAGTGGATTTAAAAACAGGAAAACTGCAGTTTTACAGCTGCACATTATGAAAAAACAAATTACTGCTGTAAAAATACAGTTTTGACCGCTTGTTTTATGGTTAACATGCAAATTATTACTTTTTTTTAGAGATTTTTACTGGAAATTTCCTGTAATTTTATCTGTATTTTAATAATAATGGAGAAAATCTGTAAATTAACAGTTAATTTTTTTATTTCTTTACTATTTTTCAGTCGTTAATATACATAGTTTTTTGTAAGTAATGTAAAATATATGGGAAAATAACACATTTTTTGCTATTTTAAATAAAGTAAAACAGTGTAATTTTATTTTAAATGTAAAGGAACGTTTGTAAAAATAGTGACTTTGTTATGTGAACATTATGTCCAGTTTTGACTAATTTTTTAACAGTTAACATGCAGATTTATGGGGTTTTTTTCTGTGATTTTACTCGGTATTATCTATAATTTCACAAAACAAGAAAAATCTGAGAAATAATCCTCAATATAGATATTTTACTTTCAAATGATATCAAAAATCTGCAAAATGTGAATATTTTGGTTGATTTAAATGCAATAAAAATAAAGTGATTTTACTGTCAGACATAAAATAATTCATTATAATTCGTAAAAATAAAACATGTTCTTGAACTAATCCTGTCAGGTGTAGTTCTGTTGGGAAAATTAACCAAAATTAAGCTTAAAATTTAATAAAAAATGAATTCAATTAGAATAATAGCAATACATTTTATTTGTATGGCACTTTTCTGGGCACTCAAAGACATTTTACAGGTAATTAATAAAAACGAAAGCAAACAAATAGAATAAATAATACATTTATTACTAATGTCTCATTGAAAATTAACCATTTGCACCAGATCCTGTAAAAAATTAAAGCATTTCTGCTCTTTAACGCAGCGAAGAAGCCGTGACGTGTGGAGAACGATCACGCGACCGAAATTCAGTTGCTACTCGGCTGAACTGCAGGCAGTGTTCCCACAAAATGTACTGAAAACTACAAGAAATGCTTAAAGGAAAATAAAACGCCAACTAAAATCAGAGGCAAGAGAGATATTAGACCATTTTTCAAAACCAGACGCTGCAGAAGCTGAAAGACACCTCAGATTTTTTAGCTATCTGATGGTCTGCGAACGCATCATGTGTTGCAAAAATGGCAAAAAAATGACCTTTAAAATGAAAACATGTCGTCAAACTCACGTTACTCTACGTGTCTAGTTTGAAAATTTACCAAAAATAAAACCCTTCGCATCAGATCTTGAAAAAGACGTCTCGGTTGAACTGCAGGCAGTGTTTCCACAGAGCAAGAAGAAGACTTAAAAGGGAAAATCAAACCTACTGGATCAATAGAATAAACGCAGTATGGCTCAGAAACAGTGAACAGAGGAGGGAGGAGTTGAAGATACATCCAGCATGGTGGAACATCTTCCTACAGATGATGAGCAGAGTAGAGAGGCTTTTATATGTATAATCTATGACATGGTTGACTTCATGTTGCAGTGAAAAACACCCAGAGACTGTTGAGTTGATGTTTACCGTACATTTAATCTTTCCTGCTCCTGTCCTCTGGTTGATTCGTGCTGCAGGGTTCATTTCTATTAACCTGCACTGGGGCTGGAGATGCGTCACACTTCCACGTTTAAGGCGGACACGTTTGCATGTTGTGTGTTTTGCTCGGAGGCTGTTAGCGTGTACAGACGGACCACATTTCCTCCTCTGCAGCCGCTCAACATGTGGACGCATCGGTCGCTCTGACTCGGCTGGTCCGGTCTGAAATGGCAGCAGGCCAGCGAATTAGCAAACTCTGATCCGCTGCCGGTTCTGAGCCATTAGATTAATGGACGCGGCGCAACGCTGAGCCCCCAACCAGGATCAGAGCCGCGTCTCACAGCCGCGTTTGTCAAATCACGCCAAGTGGAGGCCGACGGCTGCTGGTTGAGTGGAGGCCGACGGCTGCTGGTTGAGTGGAGGCCGACGGCCGAGTGGAGGCCGACGGCTGCTGGTTGAGTGGAGGCCGACGGCTGCTGGTTGAGTGGAGGCAGCGGCAGTGGAGCCGGCTGGCTGCTGAGGGCAGTGGAGGCCGCCGGCCGAGTGGAGGCCGACGGCTGCTGGTTGAGTGGAGGCCGACGGCTGCTGGTTGAGTGGAGGCCGACGGCCGAGTGGAGGCCGACGGCTGCTGGTTGAGTGGAGGCCGACGGCCGAGTGGAGGCCGACGGCTGCTGGTTGAGTGGAGGCCGACGGCTGCTGGTTGAGTGGAGGCCGACGGCTGCTGGTTGAGTGGAGGCCGACGGCTGCTGGTTGAGTGGAGGCCGACGGCTGCTGGTTGAGTGGAGGCCGACGGCTGCTGGTTGAGTGGAGGCCGACGGCTGCTGGTTGAGTGGAGGCCGGCGGCGAGTGGAGCCGACGGCTGCTGGTTGGGTGGAGGCCGCCGGCCGAGTGGAGGCCGACGGCTGCTGGTTGAGTGGAGGCCGACGGCTGCTGGTTGAGTGGAGGCCGACGGCCGAGTGGAGGCCGACGGCTGCTGGTTGAGTGGAGGCCGACGGCCGAGTGGAGGCCGACGGCTGCTGGTTGAGTGGAGGCCGACGGCTGCTGGTTGAGTGGAGGCCGACGGCTGCTGGTTGAGTGGAGGCCGACGGCCGAGTGGAGGCCGACGGCTGCCGGTCGAGTGAAGGCCGACGGCTGCCGGCCGACAGCCCCGGACCAACGTCTGACTCTCTGAAGGGTCCAGCAGAGAAAGCTTTTCCTCTGGTGTCTCAAGGCTGATAAAAAATAAAATAAAACCTCTTTTAAAATGAATCACAAAGATTTATCATCAACACGTCTCTGTGGAAGGAGGTTTAGGAGTTATGTGGAGTTAATTTCCACTAATATGGTTTCATGTTATTTTAATAGGACGTCCAATAATTATCAATTAACAAAGGCAGTAAAGCTGTGACAAATTACTAAAATATAATCTTAAAAAATGGTAAAAATAAATAATAATAATAATAATAATGATTTTAAAAGTTAAAAATGACTGCAAATATCTGTGAAATAATTATGTTTTTTCATATATTTTTACACTGAAAAAACAAAATACTGTTTGTATTTGAGTGTTAAAGGAGACGTTAGATGCAGTTTTTATTTATTTAAATCTTTATGATTATCATATTATATTTATAATTATTTGTAATCACAGACAATGTGCAAATTAATTTTAATAAAATAAAAATGTTATTTTTTGTGATTTTACTAATTATTTGTAATTTAATAAAACAGGGAAATTCTATAAAATCGTAAATTTAAATTGCATTTTTAAATAAGTTTTCTGTCAAACATTAGCAAATATCAATAATAAAAATAATGATATTTTGGCTGATTTATATTCAGGTAAAATCAGCATTTTTACTGTATTTAAATCAGCAAAAATATTGCAGTCAAACATTGTAAGAAAAATAATTACCATTTGAAAAAATACAGATTTTATACAGTTTTTTGACAGTTAGCATGTAAAAAACAAAGAAAAGAAAAATTATTTTCCTGTGTTTTTACCAGATATTATTCATAAATTATCAAAACAAGGAAAACCTGTAAAATAACAGGTAAAAGAAAAGGATTTACCATTTTTTAATCCTTAATATGCAAAATATTTCTTTCAAATGTTGGCAGATATCAGTAAATGATAAATACTTTTTATTGATTTAAATACACCAAAACTATTTTGTGGTTAAGAATAAATTATTATATCTAAAAATAAAATATTTTGTTGTGGATAAATTAATATTTATTTTTTCCTGCTGTGGTTTTACTCAATAATATGTATAAAATAAAATAAAATAAAACAGGGGAAAACCCTAAATATTTTTATATTATATATTAAATATTTTAATATTTTTCTTTTTACTTCTTCATATAAAAAACGTTCAAATAACGGCAAATAAAATTTAAAAAAGTGAAACATATTTTTAAAAAATAATGTAATTTGACAGTTAAACATTAAAGAACATATTATTATTATTATTATTATTATTATTATTATTATTATTATTATTGTCATTATTATTATTATTATTGTTATTTATTATTATTTGGATGAGGACATCATGTACAGTTTTACCTTATTTTTTCCACAGTTAACATGTAAAGTAATATATTTTTTCTGTGGTTTTACTGGTTATTATCTTTATTTATTTAGTTATATATTGTAGTTATGTAAAGAAGGTATTAAAATCAGACACTGCTTTAGTAAAGCATGTTAAAAGTCAAGACACAAATAAATTTACCATTTAGAAAAACTCATTCAGATCAGAAGCTTCTCCACTCGTGTCTCAAGGCTGCTTTAAAAAACAAAAATCCATCTTTTATTATGAATCCAAACTTTATAATCTGCACATAAATGAGATTTAGACGTCGTGTGGAGCTTCGTTCTGGGAAATACGTCCCTCATGTTCCTTTAATAAGACGTCCGATACATCTTTGATGGGCCTCGACTGTTCTGGTCAGAACAAACACAGTAAAGCTGAGAGGAACCTCGAAACTGCAACCGAAGAAGAGTTTTATTAGTGAGGGGGGACGAGACGCAGCAGAAAGACGAGCGCAGAGACGTTAAAATTAATCTGATTATTTCAGCCACACCAGAGGTTCTAGAGGTTCTAGAGGTTCTAGAGGTTCTAGAGGTTCCAGAGGTTCTAGAGGTTTTAGAGGTTCTAGAGGTTCTAGAGGTTCTAGAGGTTCCAGAGGTTCCAGAGGTTCTAGAGGTTTTAGAGGTTCTAGAGGTTCTAGAGGTTCTAGAGGTTCCAGAAGTTCTAGAGGTTCTAGAGGTTCTAGAGGTTTTAGAGGTTTTAGAGGTTCTAGAGGTTCTAGAGGTTCCAGAGGTTCCAGAGGTTTTAGAGGTTCTAGAGGTTCTAGAGGTTCTAGAGGTTTTAGAGGTTCTAGAGGTTCTAGAGGTTCTAGAGGTTCCAGAGGTTCCAGAGGTTCTAGAGGTTCTAGAGGTTCCAGAGGTTCCAGAGGTTCTAGAGGTTCTAGAGGTTCTAGAGGTTCTAGAGGTTTTAGAGGTTCCAGAGGTTCTAGAGGTTTTAGAGGTTCTAGAGGTTCTAGAGGTTCTAGAGGTTTTAGAGGTTCTAGAGGTTCTAGAGGTTCTAGAGGTTCCAGAGGTTCCAGAGGTTCTAGAGGTTCTAGAGGTTCTAGAGGTTTTAGAGGTTCTAGAGGTTGTAGAGGTTCTAGAGGTTCCAGAGGTTCTAGAGGTTGTAGAGGTTCTAGAGGTTCCAGAGGTTCTAGAGGGTGCTGAAGCAGGCTGAGTTTCTCAACACATCCATCCTCTGCGATGAGTTGCGTTGAAATGTGAAATGATCTGGTGCTCTCTGGCTCATTAAAAGCAACCAGGGAGACGGTGGTTCCTGCTCAGCTGCTGCTCCTGATCCCAGATCAGTTCAACCGCTAACGATCTGAGTGGGTGAGGAAGTGTTGGGGGAGGATCGATGCCGGTTAGAGTCATGAAGACGAGTTTTCTGACTCATTTGTAGCTCAGGAATGTGAGTTACTCCTCTAGATTATAGATATGTGTTAGTGAAGAGGTGAGGTCACTACAGACTCTATGAAAAGTGTTTCCCTTTCATTTCTCTTCAACATCGAACCGCGGCCAGTTTGAATTTGGAATTTACCAAAAAAGACTCTTTAGTATCAAAGTGAAAACAGGTTTCTACAAAGTTAAAAATACCATGCTTCACATCATGATGCCGCCACCACCGTGCTTCACATCATGATGCCGCCACCACCGTGCTTCACATCATGATGCTGCCACCACCATGATTCATATCATGATGCCGCCACCACCATGCTTCACATCATGATGTTGCCACCACCATGCTTTATATCATGATGTTGCCACCACCATGCTTTATATCATGATGCTGCCACCACCATGCTTCACATCATGATGCTGCTGCCACCATGCTTTATATCATGATGTTGCCACCACCATGCTTTATATCATGATGTTGCCACCACCATGCTTTATATCATGATGCTGCCACCACCATGCTTCACATCATGATGCTGCTGCCACCATGCTTCACATCATGATGCTGCCACCACCGTGCTTCACATCATGATGCTGCCACCACCGTGCTTCACATCATGATGCTGCCACCACCGTGCTTCACATCATGATGTTGCCACCACCATGCTTTATATCATGATGCTGCCACTACCGTGCTTCAAGTCATGATGCTGCCACCACCATGCTTCACATCGACACTTTTTATAGACACTGTACATGCTAACAGTTATGTTTTCAGAGTTTACGTGCAGCTTACTGTACTCAGATGTCAGATATGGTCTAAAAAAATCTACCTATAAGTCTGTGAATTTGAAATAAAAGCAGAAAAGCAGCTCACTAGCCATAGTAAGAATACTAGACTCCATACTGTCATACACTTTTAGACACAACGATGAACGTAACAGGATATTTTCATACATACTTATCACTATTTTAGAAGACAAAATGAGATTTAAAGCACTGAAGAACTAGATTTACATGAAATACAACAGTACTGATGTTGTGCCTTTCCCAAACACTTACACTGCCTCCATCCAACACTTCACTTGGCTCCACCAGCAGCCATATTTTCCTTTCAGCAGTCACCGAGCAAACAAGCCGCTCAGTCATTTGGACTTGAGGCGCCGCTGGCTGAGTCCCAGCTCCTGCCCCGGGGGATTGTGGGTAATAAGGCTTGTCTTTGATGATGTGGATTCAGCGGGCTGAGAGGAGATATCGGTGATGAGTGTGAGAGCAGGTGGGCTGCCGAGTGTTTGTGGTTAGCGCCTGTCCTCCACTCCGAGGTGATTAGGTCTAATGACTGCACACTCTGTCGGCCCCGCAGGACTCATTTTCCCAGAAACCTCAGGGGCGAACTAAAGACTGCTGCTAAGTCGTGTTCGTTCGAAGTCCGGTTAATTTGCATTTCTTTCCCTGATGTTACTTTAATGAGACGCCCAGTACATCTTTAATTATTCTAGTGTTAACAAACGCTGTAAAGCTGTGAGGAATTACTAAACTAGAACATTTAAAACTGTAAAAAAAAATGTGAAAATAATTGCATTTTGAGCAGATTTGAATACAGAAATTCTATAACAAAACAAATAACTGTTTGTAAAAATACAGATTTTTGCTGTGAGCATGTAAATTAATACTTTTTTCCTGTGTTTTTTATTAGATACTGTGCATAAATTAATAAAGCAGGAAAAAACTATATACAAAATCCTTCTTGAAAATGACTTAAAATCACAAATATTTGTAAAATAATTCAGATTTTTTTGTTGGTTTAAATATGGTACTTTTTTTTTTTTTAAATTTACAGTTCAAAGTAAAAGAGCAAATTATTATTGTCATAATTATTATTCAAATTTTTAATGTGGATTTCGCCTACTTACTTACTTACTTATTTATTTATTTGTACAGTTTATTTACTTTTATTCTGGGATTTTACTGTTTTTTTATAATTTGACAAAACAGTGAAATTCTGTAAAATAATAAATAACCGTTTTACATAATTTTTCTTTTTAAATAACCGCAAATATCTGTCAAATAATGGTATTTTTGCTGATTTAAATACAATTAAAATTATGATTTTACTGTATTTAATCAGCAAAAAATATTGCAGTCAAGCATTGTTAAAAAAAATGAATTACAATTTCTAAAAATACCGACTTTTTACAGTTTTGTTTTGTTTAATTTTGGGGTTTTTTTACATTTAGCATGTCCACAAACGCCCTTTTTATTGTGATTTTCCTCGATATTATGTGTAACTTTACAAATCAGAGAAAAATCTGTAAAATAGCAGGTTAAAAATATATTTACAGTTATTTTCAGTTGTTAATATACATTTTTTTTCTTTTAAACAATAGCAAATACTTGTAAAAATAATAATATATTATTATTTAAATACGGGGAAAAAAACCTTAAGCTCTTCTAAAAACATAGAGGTTTAATGTGGACTTTATTTAAAATTTTTTTGGCCCATTTTTAAGGGTAAAACAAATGAATTAATACCGTTATTGTGGTTTTACTAACACAATTTTTTCTATGGTTAAATATGTTAAAACAACAATAATAATAATGATGATGATAAAACAGAAAAATAAATAAATACATTAATTAATTATTAATATTATTATTAGTAGTAGTAGTAGTAGTAATAATGATAATAAAACTGAAAAATAAATAAATAAATTTATTATTAGTAGTAGTAGTAGTAATAATAATAATAAATTAAGTGTAATTTTATTATCAAACATTGTAATGAATGAATCCCCCCTATTATAAAAATACGGATAATTGTTGTGAACTTTCTTTACGGTTTTGGCCTGTTGGTGTGTAAATTAATAATATTTTTTGTGATTTTTACTGGATATTATGTGTAGTTTTGAAAACGTAAAGCTGCTGTTTGAATCTTTTTCCTTCAGGTGATTAAAAACAGCTTCCTCCTCTGTCTTTCTGCAGATCCGGAGAGTTCAAGCTGCGAGTGTCGGACCCTCAGCTCTTCTCCAAGCCAGAAACCGTCCAGGTCCAGGTCGTCTCCATGCAGGTAGGACGACGCTTCATTCATCCCGACGGTCTGGGAGGTTAAAGAGTCAGAACATGCAGGGAACGAAGAACCTGAACATTCATTTTACTTTAGGTTTAAAATGACTCTAAGGAAAGAGGAAACACCAGCATTTAGCATTTATCAGTAGCTTTCAGTGTAAGTCTCTCCCCCCTCTGACTGTCAGACGCTCATTACTTGTATTTTCTCTCATATTTTTGGCTTCACATCTCAGAAAACTCTTGGTTAATGGACACGTCTTGGTGCCAGATGATACTTTAAGCCTTAGAGTCCGACTCATAAATGATCCAATTATAGTTTGGGCCTTTTTAATGAACACTTGACACCTAAGTTGGTGCTTTTTTCCTGCGCTTTTACTACGTATTGGCTTTAAATTGGCTTAAAGTAACAGTTTAAAAATGTATTTAGAATTTTCTTCATTAATATAAACATTTCACATTTTTCATACATTAATATTTTAGTAAATAAAAATATTATATTATATATTATAGTAATAAAAGATATGTACATTTAAGGTAATTTTACATAAAATTACGTAAAATTTAAACTGTAAAATTGTAAATATGCAGATTTTTCATTTGGATATTCAACATGTAAATTAATACTTTTTAGTGAATTTGCTGTCAGCCTGGGTCATATTTAATTTTACAAAACAAAGAAAATGTGTAAAATAACCAATAAAATAATGATATACCATTTTTCAATCCTTGCTATATTTATGTTTTTTGCTAACTAATGGCAAACATCAGTAAAATGGGATTTTTAAAAATTTAAATATAGTAAAACAGTGCAAAATTACAAAATATTTCTTTTTAAATTAAGTCTGCAAACATTTTCAAAGAATAACATTATTTACACGTTTGTCATTTTTTAAAGGGTAAATATGTAAATTAATGCATTTTTTCGATGATTTTAAAAGAAAAGAAAAATCTGTAAAATAATGGTTTTAAAAGTTATTGACCATTTTTCAATCCTTAACGTACATTTTTTTGTAAAATAATGGCAAATGTTTGTGTAATAATATATATATATATAAATTAAATACAGTAAAAATGTTAAAACATTGTAACAGAGCTCATAAGTATTTATAAAAAATATAGGTTTTGATCGAAGGTTTGACATTTAAATTTATATTTTTTCATATTATCTGTAATTTTACAAAACAATAAAATCTTAAAAATAACAGTAAAAAATTATTTACCATCGTTGAATCCCTAATATACTTTTTATTTGTCAGAAATATGTTGTTATTTTGGTCTTAAATATGGGAAATATCTCTAAAATACAAATATTTTCACAATTAAATACAGTAAAAATATTTCAAAATTTTTAAAGGAGCTAATAACAATTTGTGAAAATTACATATTTTTGATTGTGGGCATTTTTTTCTTACCAATTTTTACCTGTTTTTTTGGTTTTTTACTCAATATTATCTGTAAATTAACAAAAAATGGAAAATCTTTTAATTAGCTATTAAAGAATATAAACAATCTTTCAATCCTTAATATACTTTGTTCAAATGACAGTGAATATCTGTTAAAATAAGAATATATTTGCTGATGTAAATGCAGTAAAAGTAGTGGGATTTTCCATCAAATAAGTAAATTAATGCATTTGTTGTGATTTTACTTGTTAATATGATGAAAAAATACAGTTAAAAAGGTTTGATTTTTTAAAGTGTAGTAAGCTCAGTACTTAATACTGTGATTTATTATGCATCTAAATACTCATTTAGTCAGATCAATTAGAGAAGATAAGCCAGTCAACACAAATTACACACGTACATGTTCATTAAAAACAGTCAGACAGCTTTAAAATCAACCACGAGGCAGCAAACATCCAGTTGATCCAGCCGCTCACTTTTTACAGTGCATCTGTTTCCATTTTGCTGCGTCATTCATCCAGCTGATCTGCATCTCGTTCCCGCTGGATCGACTCCGGCGCCGTCAGCCCGACAGCCTGACGGGTGTCGAGTCGACCTCCGGTTCTGGAACAGATACCCAGAATAATGAGAGCCGTGGGACTCAAGCGTCTCTGTGGGATCAGGTGACAGGTCGGCGTGACAACCTGCAGACGGCCGGAGCGACAGGATGTAAACAACGCAGCAATTACCTGAGAGGGGAAGGCAGGACGTGTCTGAGCATGATTCCTCCTTCATCTTTATTCACCTCCTCAGACTCGGGGTCCTGGTTCAGGCCTTTCACTGACATTTTTAAAATATGTTTTTAGATATATTTAATTAATATACACTGTTGGACGTCAGCTACGGAGCCCCTGAAGGGACACAGGCAGGAAAAAGTTCAAATGTAAGTTTCTCACACAACAGAGCAGCAGTTAATCTTGTTGCTTGTCTGAAAATGATAATACAGGAAAGATATTCACAGATTCAGACTTCCAGCATCAATAACTCATTAGTGACACGTTGTCAAAACATAATCGATGCCTCTTTCCATCGTTGTCAGGTAGACAATGTGCTACAAGCCCAGCTTTATCAACAGTAGCTGTCTTTCAGGCTGCAGAAATAACACTGGTGTCTATGAGCAGCCGGCTGGGAGATGAGTGAACAGGGACCGTCGACCGATAATAATAATAATAATAATAAATAAATAAATAAAAAATAAATACAAGAAAAGTGTGTGATTATGTGGTTGTAAAAATGAGAAACTGCAAATTATTTGTAAAAAAAAAAAGAAAGAAAAAAGTCAAATAGATTTTTTAACGGAGAAATTATTACTTTTTTAACATATAAATTACTACATTTATTTCTGTAAACTTATCAGATATTATCTGTAATTTAACAAAACAGGGGAAAGCTGTAAAATTCTTAAAAATATTTAGATTATTATTAATAACAATAATAATAATAATAATAACACATTGATCCGTTGTTGATCAATGTGGCAACGTATGTCAAAAAATGTCCAAAAATTGTTTTCCATTAAATATACATACTTTTTCTTTTAAATAATTGCAGACATCTGTAGAATAAAGTTTTTAGCTGATTTAAATGAATAAATTTTACAGTCACACATTGTAAAAGAACAAATTGCAATTTATAAAAGATTTTTAATGTAGGCATTATTTACAGTTGGGGCCATTTTTTAAAAATGTTATTGTTTGTTTTTATCGACCACAAATTAAATTTACATTTTTAATTTTACTAGATAATATTTTTAATTTAACAAAACAGGAAAAAAATCTTTTAAATAAAAGTCAAAAAATTATTTGCCATTTTTCAATCTTCAATATATGGATTTTTTTCTTGTAATTAGAAAACAAATATCTCAAAAACAATGATATTTTTGTGGATTTAAATACAGCAAAAATATTATTATTTACAGTCAGACACTGAAAGAATAGATTAGATTTTTTTAAAATGCAGATTTTTGATGTGGACATTAGTTTTTTTAACAGTCAGCATGTAAAATACTACTTTTTTCTACAATTTTACGAGATATTATGTGTAATTAAACATTAAAAAGCTTATTTCATTTCACAAGAAGTCAAAAACTATTTTAAAATACTGTGGAAAAAACACAAAATAATACCAGTGTGAACCTGATAGACTGTTTTCTGGTTCATACATGCTAAATATATATAACTATATAGTCTCCATCTCTAAAATAAAGACGTCTTTGGCTGATTTTAATACAGTAAAACTCCTGTAACCATAAAGAACACTTACATTTATGACTCTTACTGGCTGCACATATAAAGGAGGCTGTTGGAGCAGCGGAGGGTCGTTAGCGCTTCATGAGGCTAAAATCTGAAGCTAATGCAGAGTTAATTGAAGTCGTGTTGGCAGCAGGACGTCAGGCTGAGCTAAAGATCAGACTTCCTGACAGTCTGCTGCTGCTCACCGAACACATTTTAGAACCACGTTTTCATTTAAAGTGAAGCTTCCGAGACGTTTGATTTCCTCTGATGATGCATTTGAGCCGTCAGTCGTGTTTGTGTGGATGAATTTCAGCCAAGTGGTCGGTTTTCACAGGAAATAAAAGGTGCTGTTGGGAAACCCGGAGGCTCTTCTGCTCTCTGAACGCCGTCCAGAGGGAGGAAACGAAGAGCGGAAATAACCCAGGAAGCAGCAGTGGAAGCTTTTCTTGGAGCCCCTGAGGCCAAATGTGAAGCGTCGCCCTCCCTGCTTGTTTATTCTGCCTCCGGTGGGGGAGTTCAGCCTCAGCCGGGTTTAAAAGCAGAGAACAGGCACCGCTTCACCATCCAGGACCAAGACGTCGCCTGCCTCCTTGCAGATAATTCCTCCCCACGTTTGTCACTGAGGCCAGACGGCGACTTGTTCCAGCCAGAGGTCACTCTGGTTTAAAGCCATGCAGAGTGTTTGTCTGTCCGGCTCCAGCTTGTTCCATGAATCCCTCCTTTAAACCTGGAGCTCGGCCAGCGGCAGCCATTTGGACACGAGCCCGACTTCGTGCTGAGCTGCTCCGAGCTTCCCACCTGACAGCCGCTTTCATTTAGGGGCCGCGAAAGTCGATGCTTCTCCACCGACACACGTCCTGGTGTTAAAATGTACGGAGCCCCTAAAGGGAGGCAGGAAATAAATTAAAATGTAAGTTTCTCGTGCTGAAAATGATAATACAGGAAAGATATTCACAGATTAGGACTTCCTGCATCAATAACTCATTAGAGATACGTTGTCAAACACAATCGATGCCTCTTTCAATCGTTGTCAGGTAGACCAGTGGTTCTCAACTGGTGGGTCGGGGCCCAAAAGTGGGTCGCGAAGCCATTTTGAGAGGGTCACAGAAGCATGCCCCCCAAAAAAGTAGTGGTATAAAGTCTTTTATTTTAAAGGACGTGTTTCTTATGACACAGTTTGCTTTCAGTAGCAGGATATTTAGTGGTGGTGACACCAGTAGTTGCCCACTATTAACCTCTAGATTTGGTTCTGCCAGCTTATTGGAGAAATTTATGTTAAAACGTGTCAAAAATGAACCAAAATGTGCTCAGAATCTGTCAAAATTGGCCAAAATATGCCCAAAAACTTGGCAAAAAGTGTCCAAATATGCCAAAATGAGCAAAAAATAAGCCAATTTTTTCCCCGAGTTGTATCAAAATGCGTTGAGACTCCACCCAAATAAACCTTAATTTGTTAACAGGAACAGCAAACTTAAAAAAGTTGGGTCGCGACTGTTATTAATAGAGAAATAGTGGGTCCTGAGGCTGGACCAGTTGAGAACCACTGAGGTAGACAATGTGCTACAAGCCCAGCTTTATCAACAGTAGCTGTCTTTCAGGCTGCAGAAATAACACTGGTGTCTATGAGCAGCCGGCTGGGAGATGAGTGAACAGGGACCGTCTGCAAATTACAAAACCTCTTCAACAGCGTAGAGAAACACCACACAGATGTTCAATAAGGTCACCCTGATACACTGTAGAGTCACCAGAATCACTGCAGCCATCGACTGGCTCCTGTTGATCAGACCACAACACTTGGTTTGAGACACATGTAGATATAAAAATCATACCGTCTGTAAAATTGCAATTTGCAGACGGTACAAGGCTGTGGAATACTGGTCTGACTGGTCTGACTGGTCTGACTGGTCTCTCTGCTGACAGATGGTTGTGACAGACCCAAGTCATCACTGCTACACTGCTGCATTTTACCTGTGGCCAGGTATCAATGTTGCAATGACTTTCATCTCAGGAGTTACTGCGTTGGGTGGGACAGTAAACTCATCCCTGATGAGGTCAACCACAAACATCATCCCTGCACCATCGAGCCGATAGCGTGTTACTAAATCACTGTCTTTTAACGTCTTTTAACGTACGGAGAACATCTCTCCTTCCTCTCAGTCTTTCCACCATCTTGTCTGTTTAAGAAACTCTTAGGCTTCTTAAAAGTCCTCCTCCCTACTCCTAACAGTTTCTCACCTTAGCAGCTCTCTTAAGGCCTGAGACACTTTGTGAATAACTTTTATCTCACCAAGGGAACATTCTAAGATTTTTCTAAGAATGACGTCACTAAGAGCTGCTTTTAGCCTTAAGGTCGGTCCACACTACAGGATAATAAGGCCAATGTTTGTCCCGATCTCCTCCTTACCATCAAAGCCAGCAAAGGCCCGATTGTTGGATGTTTGCCAACGACATGGTGTCTGATGTTCCTGTGGAGTGATTTTGTCCGGTCCGATTCGCTTGGAAGGAGAGATCTTTAATAATGAACATGTTTAATATTAGCGACCAGAAACCCTGCAGTGTGTGGGGGTTTCCTGTGAGAGGATGTGATGTCACGTGTACCGGATTTAAGCCAATCAGAACGCGAGCTGACTCAGCTGACTGACGGAAGAGGAAGTAAAAACAAACTAGTAGAGTTACCGTCGCTAAAAATTTTAATCAGATTAATCATGATGATGGATTAATCTGCACTAACGCGTCAATTTTAACAGCCCTAAAAAATCTCTGCCCCTCGGCTCAGAGATCTGGATGGTCTGATGGAAAAACAGCTTCAATTCTAGCGACGGTAACAGAGTTATAATGATGGGAAGAGTAATCAATCAGATTACTGGTTACTGAAGAAAAGAACACCGTTATTTATAGCGCCGTTATTCCTTCATGTTTGTTTACACTGAAGTCACGTTTGACTACGCGAGATTTGTAATACTGAGCGTGAAGAACCTGATAGTCTGCTGAAGGATCGGTTAGCATGTGGTTAGCTAACACCACACTATAAGATCAGAAGAGAGAGATCTTATACGATCTGTCTTTTGTTATCTTCAAGTGTGTGGTCTCTAAATCTGTGAAGGTTTGAAGGATCCTGGAGTGTGTGCCGGCCTTTAGGATGCTTTGTGAATACGGGCCCAGCGAAACAACAGCAAATTAGGTTTTTCTATTGGTTTGACTCAGACATTCTCTATATTCAGACATTTTCCTGTTTCTATAGTTACATATGTGGAGCCCAAGTGACTCAACTGAACAGTTTTTGTAGCTAAAATAAAAACAAGAAAATAAGCAAAAAAAAAAGAGGCTTAATGAGGCTGAAAGCTGCACAGAGCTGCAGAGAGAGGTGATTATCCGTGGGTTTGCTGCTTGCGACTTGTTGTTTGATCAGTTCAAGGGCCATTAAAAATCTATTTGTACGAGTTTCAGGAAGTTAAAACGCAAAAATACGTCGAGTTCTGCTTCTAATTATTGTCTCAAAGAAGGAAAGACTCACTAAAATCCAATACATTTTCAGTAATATCCACATTTCTCAGTGCATTTATTACAAAAATAGAGATACAGACTCAGACAGAGGAAGACGGATGGTTGGATAAAGTGGAACCTTTGCTCACATCAGGAGGCCCGGTGTTCTCTCTGGTCTCCTGAAATCACTAATATGAGGTTTGTCGCCTCACAGTGCAGCTTAATGAGGCGACCCGCTTCACCTTTACCGGCTTCATCTCGCTTGGCGGCGCCGGACCCTGGTCCTCTGGGGAAAAGTACATCATCTGACAACCTGAGGGGGAGTTAGCGCCTCCTCTTCGGAAGGAGTTTGAACCATTTTCCCAGCAGCGTGTTCCGACTCTGAAACTTTTTAGGTTCAAAACAAAAGGTTCAAAAGCTCTGACCCTGTTCCGTTTCATCCTCTCCAGCCTCCGAGCATCGTGACCCTCTCTGTTTTACCCGTGGAGGGCCGCGGCAGCTCGGCAACCATCACCAAGGCGACGCTGCAGGTGGACGACCCCGACAACCCGGCCGACGTCCTGGTCATGGTCCTCGAGCCGCCCCGCCACGGCCGGCTGGCCCGTCTCCATGGCGACCGGGCGCTGAGCCGCTTCAAGCTGGAGGAGCTGTCGCGGGAGCAGATCCAGTACGTCCACGACGGGTCGGAGGCCGAGCAGGACGTCGCGGTGTTGCAGGTCAACGACGGACACAGCTACAGGAACGTTCTGCTGAGAGTCGGCATCAGTCAGAAGGTAGGGGGACGGGGGGTGTTTGTAAAGCAACAACATGCTTTAAAACTCAAATATTAAGAGGTGTGGAGGTCTGAATGCATCCACTGATCCTGACTCCATGACTCATACAACTCTGGATAATGTATCATGGAATCACTGAAACACATGAATCTTTGTCACAAAAAAACAATCATTGGTTCTACCCACCGTCAAGCATGGTGGTGGCAGTATCATGCTCTGGGGTTGTTTTGGTGGGACTGGTGCTTTGAATCAGAATCAGAAATACTTTATCGATCCCCTAGGGGAAGTTGCTTTTCGTAAGAGATGCTACCAATCAAAGACTTAAGAGTAAGTACGAGATGGACGGCTCATTATACTGCGATGAAGTTGGGCAGCACTTTGTCCATGGTGACGTGGTTGAAGTCACCCAAGAGGGCAATGAATGCATTCGGATGTTGAGTCTGTAACCGGGCTATGGCGGAGTGGATGACGTCACATGCCGCCATCGAGTTGGCATGGGGGGGATGTAAACAATCACCATTATAACATGAGAAAGGTCACGTGGTAAATAAAATGGTCCAACAGCCAAGAGTTCAGTGTCCGGGCAACAGATACGCTCCTTGATGGTAATATGAGCAGGATTGCACCACTGGTTGTTCACCAGAACGGCAAGCCCACCTCCTTTCCTCTTACTGCTCCCGGTACGATCCCTGTCGGCCCGAATGGTCTGGTAGCCCTCGATAGAGACGTCGTCATCGGGAATCCTGATGCCGCCATGTCTCCGCAAAGCACATCAAACTACACTCCCGGTACTCCCTCTGACTCTTAGCTAGTGCCGTTAGCTCCTCCATCCTGTTAGCCGGCAACCTCATGTTGCACATGGTAACGGAGGGGCAATTAAAGGGAGCTTAGAGTAAAAAGGATGGACACCAAGAAGGTTTAGACAACCTTAACTTAATTCGTTGGAGGATAAACTGTGTAAATTTGCAGAAAACAAAGCAACACGCTTAGCAGTTAGCTTGAACATGAGCAAAAATGTCTCGATTTAATCCAAAACTGAGAGGAAGTTGAGGCGATTAAAGGGAGTTCAGAGTATAAAAGATGGATGTAAAGAATGTTTAGATGACCTTAAATCAGTTTGTCAGAGGATAAATTCATAAAATGTGGAGAAAACTTAAAGCTAAAGGAAGATTTTTGGGCTCCACTGTGCCTCAGTCGCTTTTTACAATTAGCTTAGCAGTTAGCTTGAATGTGCTAAAGAGTCTGTTGATATAATCCGACACTGAGCAAAAGTTGAAGCAATTAAAGGGAGTTTCGAGTAAAAAGGATGGACACCAAGAAGGTTTAGACACTTAACTCAGTTCGTCGGAGGATAAACTGCGTAAATTTGCAGAAAACAAAGCAACAAGGTTAGGAGTTAGCTTGAACATGAGCAAAAATGTCTTGATTTAATCCAAAACTGAGAGAAAATTGAGGCGATTAAAGGGAGTTTATAGTATAAAAGATGGATGTCAAGAAATTTTTAGATCGACTGAAATCAGTTTGTCACAGGATTAATTGGTAAAATGTGCAGAAAACTGAAAGCTAAAGAAAAGATTTTTTGAGCTCCAGGATGCCTCAGTCGCTTCTTACAATTAGCTTAGCAGTTAGCTTGAACACGTGGAAAAAATGTCTTCTGAGATAATCCAAAAACTTTATCCAGGGTTACTGAAGCTCAGGTCAAAGAGCTGGTAAGAAAAGCATCTTTTACATTCAGGATCGACACTCGGGACACATCTAGATGGTGCAGAGGATGTTATTTGAAATCTGAGGAGAAACTAAATAACGAAAACAACAAACATACTAAAAAAAACATTTTAAATGCTCTAATTTTGAGTCCTGAGTTCAAACATTGATCCTTTATTATTACTGGATATAAAGGTTTTTCCTTGGTGTTGCGCAGCTGAAATAAATGTCTTTGCAGCGACTGTAGCAGCAAACAGTAGATAAAGAATAACATCAGTTTATTATTATTCTGACAACATTAGAGTCAAATGCTTCAAAAAACTGAATTATCTCCACCATCCAAATTCCTCTTCTCTGTTCTGTTCCTCGTGTTAAAGCCGAATCAGTGAAATAAATCTGATTCCAGATTCGTAAACAGAGGGGTAACTTCATTGGGAGGGAGCTGAGAGATCACCAGCAGGATTTCATTTGCATCGTTTCGAAGCTTCACTGCCTCTCGGTGGAAAACCAGGCCGTCCTCTGGCAGCAGCAAAGGCTTTTATGCGTGGGAGCCTTAAATCCAAGTCAAAGCACTTAAAAAAAACAAACAAACTTATAATCGGTTTAAAGTTGAATAAATTCTGAGCCTTATGCGTGTTTGATTTATTGAAATAAGCTCCAGGAGTGATTTCTGCTGCAGCGGTTCACAGTTCAGGAGCTAAAGAGCAGCAAGATGTTCAGTGAATTCATTTACAGCATGTTTGGAGTCAAATCCAACGGCAACAAGATTCTGCAGCATGAAAACAAACACAAACTTAGAGCCAGAGCCGCAGCAGATGGTCACTTTAGGATTATATCAACAGACGCTTTAGCACATGTTCAAGCTAACCGCTAAGCTAATTGTAAGAAGCGACTGAGACACAGTGAAGCTCAAAAATCTTCCTTTAGCTTTCAGTTTTCTGCACATTTTACCAATTAATCCTGTGACAAACTGATTTCAGTCGACCTAAAAATTCTTGACATCCATCTTTTATTCTCTAAACTCCCTTTGATTGTCTTGACTTTCATTCATTTTTGGATTAAATCGAAGCATTTTTGCTCATGTTCAAGCTAACTGCTAAGCTTGTTGCTTTGTTTTCTGCACATTTACACAGTTTATCCTCTGACAAACTGAGTTAAGTGTCTAAATCTTCTTGGTATCCATCCTTTTTTACTCTAAACTTCCTTTAATTGCTTCAACTTTAGCTCACTATCAAAAGACACTTTAGCACGTGTTCAAGCTAACCGCTAAGCTAATTGTAAGACGCGTCTGGGGCACAGTGGAACTCAAAAATCTTCCTTTAGCTTTCAGTTTTCTGCACATTTTATGAATTTATCCTCTGATAAACTGAGTTAAGGTTGTCTAAACCTTCTTAATATCCATCCTTTGTACTCTAAACTCCCTTTAATTGCCTGAACTTTCTCTCAGTTTTGGATTAAATCGAGACATTTCTGCACACGTTCAAGCTAACTGCTAAGCTTGTTGCTTTGTTTTCTGCACGTTTACACAGCTTATCCTCTGACAAACTGAGTTAAGGTTGTCTAAACTTTTTGGTATCCATCCTTTTCCCTCTAAACTCCCTTTAATTGCTTCAACTTTTGCTCAGTGTAGGATTATGTCAACAGAATCTTCAGCACAAGCTAACCGCTAAGCTAACTGTAAGAAGCACTCGAGGCACAGTGGAGCTCAAAAATCTTCCTTTAGCTTTCAGTTTTCTGCACATTTAATACATTTATCCTCTGATGAACTGATTTCAGTCTGTCTAAACATTGACATCCATCTTTATTCTCTAAATTCCCTGTAATTGCCTGAACTTTCTCTCAGTTTTGGATTAAATCGAGACATTTTTGCTCATGTTCAAGCTAATTGCAAAGCTTGTTGCTTTGTTTTCTGCAAATTTACGCAGTTTATCCTCCGACGAACTGAGTTAAGTGTCTAAACCTTCTTGGTATCCATCCTTTTTCCTCTAAACTCCCTTACCTGCTTCAACTTTAGCTCATTTTTGGATTAAATGGAGACATTTTTGCACCGTTTTCATGTTCAAGCTAAGTGTTTCAGTTAAAAAGCTAATTCTAAGAACAAGTGAGATGCACTGGGTCTCAAAAACCTTGTAGTATTTTCAGTTTTTCTGCACATTTTATTAGTTTATCCTCTGACAAACCCAGCTAAGGCTTGTTAAACATTCTTGACATCCAGCTTTTTCCTCTGAACTCCCTTTAATTGCCTCAACTTTTGCTATTTTTTGCGTTATATCAAGAGATGGTTTTGCACATGTTCAAGCTAACTGCTAAGCTTATTGTAAGAGGCGCACTGGATCTCAAAAACCTCTTTGTTTTTTTCTGCACGTTCTACCAGTTTATCCTCTGTTAAACCGAGTTAAGTCCGTCTAAACACTGCTGACATCCACCCTGTTCCTTTAATTGCCTCGACTCTCGCTCTGATTCCCCTCGACGTGTCCACACAACGCGCTCTGTTGACTTTATCCCTGAAAACAGTTTGCCGGAGGCGCCGTCTGAACCGCCGTCACAGAAAAGAGCAGGTCAGGCCTTTCTTTTAAAAAAAATGGCAGCCGTCATCGCTCCTCTGTCGTCGCTCCCGGTGATGTTTTTTATGACAAGGACGCAATTATCTTGCAACAGGCGGCGGCCGCTGTGACCGATCGCGGAGGGAGGGCGTTTGGCATGAGACAGCCCTGGCAGCTCGATTACAAAGCATGACACTAAAAAACACAATCGGAGACGAGGCCGGGCCCAGACAGACGAGAGTCGGAGGCAGATCAGTTTGTACAGGGCAGATTCTGGGCTTGAGAGAAAACCGAGGAGGTTGTGGAACTTGTCAGGCTGTCAGAGAGCTGACTGGAGGGTGAAGACTCAGGTTAAAGCAGCTTGAGGCTTTGGAGACAGACGTGGTGATTATTAACTCATTGGCTGCCAGCTATTTTCAGAATTCATACCCCCCCTCAATTTTCAAGCATTTTAACTGATTTTTCAAGACCCACAGAATATTTTGTACTATGACCCTGTAAAATCTGAAACCAGATTCTGAAAGAGTAGACTTTCTACTTTCAGCAGTAAAAAAAGTTTGTTTCCAGCTTGTTTTGTTCTTCTGTAATCAGCAGTTGAATAGAGGCAAGTTTCACAAAAAAACGCCAGTTTATGACCAAAAAGCTGAGAAAACAGGTTTTAGTGAAAAGAAACAAGCAGAACAGAGACTTTGAGGCTCATGTTTTTAGCTTTAGTGACACCTCAAACATCTGAACATTGGTTCCTTCTGTCAAACAATAAAAACAACACTGAGAAAGTGCTTTTGATGGCAAAATTATTATTATTTCACAAATGTATAACAATGTACAATGACAATTTTTACATCTGACAAACATGTATGAACTTATTTCCAGGGATGTGTTTATGGATGTGAATCTGGATGGGTTGGGGTCTTCATCACGACCTCTGCTGGATGGACGACCTGTAAATTGAACATTGCTTCATGTCAATACTGGTAGCATATTTTACAGTAGCCTATATGACCTAGAGGGACTACATGGCGTTTATGTGGCCTGGACTGAAGGAGGGGGACGGGGGATCACGTTGATGTCGGGACCGATTATCTCTCAAACTCACGCTCAAAACGATAGCAATAAAAGTTAGCTAGCTAGCAAGTTAGCAAATCAAATCGATCTTTATTCATAAAGCAGGTTAGTTCTTACCTCCTTCATGTCTTCTGGAGAATCTGGGACGAGGCTCTGCTGCTCCGGTTGACCCAGACGGCAGCCGATCATCTGGAGAATCTAGATCAGGTTCTGAATTCATCTGATCCAGATTCGTCTGAGCTGGACTGTGGAGAAATGCGGCGTCGTGAAACGCGCCGACTGTCACCGCTTGGCCCGGGTTGATGATCGTCTTCTCTCACGATCGCAACTCTCTCAATAGTCAGCTTAGTGCCTCACATGTTCTGATCCAGTCTGAGCTGTTTGGATTTAACAGTCTTCTCTCGTTGCGCCATTTTCTCCCTCGTCAACTCTCGACCTCTTCTCGGCTACATGCCCATCGTGGCTCATCTCTCATCCAGATCATTGCACTGCTGCCACCTACAGGGCTCCAGATGGTCACTACACTACAGTGCAAGTCTGAAATTTATAGGAGAGCTCCGCCAGAATGTCCCCTACCGCCTCCTGTTGAAAAACATAAATGACGTAAAAACACGTCAATGGCAGCGAGGAGTTGGATTTTAAATGACGTAAAAATACATCAATGGCAGCGAGGAGTTGGATTTTAAATGACGTAAAAATACATCAATGGCAGCGAGCAGTTGGATTTTGAATGACGTAAAAATACGTCAATGGCAGCGAGCGGTTGGATTTTAAATGACGTAAAAATACATCAATGGCAGCGAGGAGTTGGATTTTAAATGACGTAAAAATACGTCAATGGCAGCGAGCAGTTGGATTTTAAATGACGTAAATTTACGTCAATTGCAGTCAATGAGTTAAGGATACTCAGGCCGCTGTTATTGGTATAGTACTTTTAAAACAAAGGCCATTGCACCAAAATGCTTTCTAATAAATAAAAAAAAGAACATTATTAGTGTTAGGAATTAACCCTAATACGTTTAAATATTGGGGTTAAGAAACTATTATGGTGCAAATCAGTAAAAAAATTATATAAAAACTACTTTACCTGACTGGAACACATAATACGGTTGGCATCCTACAGTATTATTAATTATGGAGATCCAGCTAGCTAATTTAATATTAGAGCTAAAACTCTGCAGTGCTAATAATTATGGTGTACTTTGGAATTAAAGCTATGACCCTGCAACAATATACATGAAACAGAATGAGCAGAAAATGCTTGTTCGACTGTATTTAAACAAGTTAAAAATATCTATGCTGAATTTATATGTTAACAAAGCAATATTGTAAAGATTGTCCATATCAAAAAATCTATAGTTTTACAGATATACGACATTTGATGACGCAATTTTACCTAAAATATTTAAATCAGCAAAAAATATAGTTAGTTTAAAGATGTTTATTTTAATTTGAATGAAAAATAATGTCTATTAAGGATTGAGATGGTGATAATAGGTGGTAAAATCACAGAAAAAATGTGTCCGTTTACGTTAGCCCGAAAAAAGCCAACACTGTAAAAAAACATCCCCATAAAAACTGTATTTCTGCAACAACTGACCTTAAAATTGCATTTGCCACTGGGATATAAGACGCTGTCCTAGTCGATTCTGGTATGTTTTAACCACATGAGCTCTGGTCGGAGGTCATCAAACGTCACAGAAGTCTTTGTCATGGTGCCCCTTTGCTAGCTAAACCCCCACAATGCACTCTGCTTACCAACACGTGAACTGCCTGTAGTCTGAGTTACCACCTCCTTGAGTATTACTCAATAAGAGATGCTCCCCCTGGTGGAACAACCAAGTAATACAGGTAACCCATGATACTTGAAACATGTACTATCTAGGAAAATGGTATCAGGAAGTGGAAAATACTAGATATAAAATGGCACGGATTGGATATGTAGCAAAAAACAAACTTGATCAGGACATCCCTGCCTTAAAAAGAGGCTGAGGAGCTCTGAGTAGAGTCATGGCTTATTTTATTCAAAAGGAGTGATACTGGAACTCTGTCCTGGTTGATTCCAGTTTGTCTTAAACACATGAGCTCTGGTCAGAGGTCATTAAGCGTCTCAGGAGTCTTTATCATGGTGCCCCTTTACTAGCTAACCCCCACAATGCTCTCTGCTTACCAACGTGAACTGACTGTAGTCTGAGTGACGCCTCCTCTGGTCTCTACAGTATCAAACAGTAAGAGGCTCCATCTGGTGGAACAACCAGGTACTACAGCTAATCTACATTTACTGACATCATGTAGAGAATAAAGGTTATCTCTATCTTTTGGGGCTTGTGGAGTCAGAATACATCCTACCCTATAACCAGTGGCGGCTGGCCAATAAAGGGCGCTAGGGCGCCGCCCCACCATTCATCACTCACCACTTTAGCTTAAATAAGATATAAAAATAATAATAAAAATGAAATAAAAAAATACAAATATTTCGAAATAAATGTGTATCTATTTTAAGATGAGAAAAATAAATATTCTATAGGTAATGATGGTGAGTAAAATTGTTTCGTTCATCGGCGTTGTCTGATTGGTGACGTATTTCCGCCCTGGGGTGCAAAAATCTTTGCCCATAGACTCTCGTTAAAAGTTGTACATGCGCAGTAACTCCTCTTCAATACAAGAGATAGGGCCAAGTTGGGGCGCAGCTTCCCTGCGCCCACAGCTGACGTAGCTGGATTATTTAGATACCACCACCCTCCCGCCATGGGAGGGGCTGACGTCGGGACGTCGGCCCGAGTCACAACCGTCTGTCATAAAGTGCGGCTGATTGACAGGTCGAGTAGCGGGAGTTGGAGACGATAGAGAGACGCAAAATGGAGAAAGAGACTTTAAATAATTCAGTGAAGTCACTTAAATCAAACCTTTGGAGAGGAGAACAGATCAAGAGAAGCTGCAGGTGAAAGAGCTCAGACCTGATCAGCTGAACATCATAATTAATCAGCAGTCCAGAGACAGAGGGGACAACACAGGACCTGGTTTAGCAGTAAGGCTTGGCTAACTGCATGTAGCGAGGCTGATGCTTTATTCTGCTTTCACTGCCTCCTTCTTCAAACATCAGGATCTGACCCAGCATGGATCATGACAGGTATGACTGATTAAAGCAGTTCAGAAAAGGCAAAGAAGCATGAACAAACTAGGATCCACGACCAGCCATGTTAGGAAGAATAAACATTTAATGTCAGCTTGATGAAGACAACAGGATGGGGGTCTGTAGCACAATGAGGAGGTTGAGGTTGGTTTATGGGTTCTGTGGAAATCAATTTGGTTACTTTGAAAGCAATTCTGTGATGCAATTTTCCTTACTTTTTCTGACTTTGTGTAGATCTTAAATTTAATTCAAAATGGTCGTAAAAAGGTCTTTAAAAAGTCTTAAATTTGTTTAAACCTGCAGAAACCCGGTTTTTGGTATATGTCTGTTTTGGAGTTGTAGCCCCCCCTGGAGAAAACTGCACCAGCCGCCACTGCCTATAACCCTACATTTACCTTCTAACACTACATTTACCCTCTAATACTACATTCAGACAGTAGAATCTAACCTTACTCTGTGTTGTTGGATTAATAATTGAATAATTGAAGGCTATATTTTAAAGCTTAGCCAAGTAAAATCAATGAATCAAGCCTCCAGTACATCATATACGGTGTAGAAAACAAACACAGGGTGGATCTGACGTACAGATACTCCAACTTTTTGCCTCGGCAGTCAGAAGAAGCATCTTGTAGGTTGCATATGTGCGAAAAACAAACCTTTAAATGACGCTAACACCTCGCTGAGAGCCGGTTAAACAGAGAATCTTTCCCCTTTCTCCGGCTGTCTCGTTGGATCTTTGCATCGCGGCTCCGTTTGTCCGGCCGTGCACAGATGGCGAGCTTCCGTAAATCAATGCCGCCCTCCAGACGAGCGAACCGGCATCCATCCACTGTGAAATGTCCTGATGCTGCATTCTGTCACGCGTTAGACGGAGCGGGATGGACGGCGTGATGGAAGGGATGGAGGAGCTTTGGACGAGTCCCAGCGGCCTCTTGTTTGATGTAAATTACAGCAGCGTGGAAAGTTAACGAGGAAGTTAAGAGGTGCGGGGAGACGAGGACAGATTGCTGAGTTTTCCTGGCGTGAGAGGAGGAGAAGGTCCTCTTTCCTGAGTGAAAGATGGACGAGATTTACATTTTTTAACCGCGCAAGACTTCGATGTGTCAATCCTGAGGTCGACCTTCTGGACTCCAGGCAGTTTCTGGGCGTTTTCTTTGCTCCTGCCTCATTTTTCCTCACTGTAGGCTCATTTTTCACTGCAGCATAAAGTCCTGAACCTCTATGGAAACAGAACAACCATGACTAGTAGTGAAGACGACTTCCAACATCTTGCTCCTTGCCTTGTTTTTGCCTGTTTTGCAACTCATTTTGTGTTGTTTTGTGTCTCGCTTTTGCTGTTTTGCAACTTGTTTTTGTCGTTTTCTGTCCCGTTTTTGTCGTTTTCTGAGTCTTTGGGACAGTTTTGTCTTTCTGTGTTCACTTCATGTCTCCGTTTTGTTGTTTCGTGTCTCATTCTGTGTTGTTTTTTGACAGCTTTGCGTCCACATACTACAGATATACTACTTTATTTAGAACTATTTCCATGTTTCTAGCCTCTACAAACTTTTTCCTCCCTAGAGTCATGCTGCATTTATTCTGTTGATCCACTAGGTTTGATTTTCCTCTCTGTCTCTCTTGTCGTCTCTGTTTTGTGTCTTTTTTGTCATTTTTTCTCGTTTGTGAGGTTTTATTTCTCGTTTTTTAGCTTGTTTTTGTCGTTTTGTGTCTCACTTCTGTCACTTTGTCTTGTTTTTCGGTCTTTTTTTGTAGTTTTTTGTCCAGTTTATGCAACTTGGTGTCTCATTTGGGGGTTTATTGTCTGTTTTTGTCTTGTTTTTAGCTGTTTTGTGTCTCTTTGTGGTGGTTTTATCTCCACATGCTATAGATATTCAACTATCTCCATGTCTCCAGCCTCCACAAACTCGTTTTCTTCTCTCTACTCTGCTCATCATCTGTAGAAAGATGTTTCACCATGCTGGATGTATCTTCCAACTACTTCCTCCTCTGTTCACTGTTTCTGAGCTGTGCTGCTTTTATTTTGTTGATCCAGTGGGTTTGATTTCCGTCCCAGTCTCTCTCGTCGTCTTCCTTCCGGAAACACTGCCTGCAGTTCAACCGAGAACTCGTTTTCAAGATCTGGTGCAAAGGGTTTATTTTTGGCACAATTTTTCAAACTAGACACGTAGAATAATGTGAGTTTGATGACATATTTCCATTTTTAAGCTTTTTTTTTGCTGTTTTTCTAACACACGATACGTTCACAGACCATCAGATAGCTAAAAAATCTAAGGCTTTTTTAGTTTCTACAGCGTCTGGCTCTGAAAAATGGTGTAATATCAGTTCTGTGTCTTCATCTGTGTTGTTTTAAAACTCCAGCCTTCTGACTCCAGCCCTAAAGTTGAACTCACCTCTTAGACGAAGCTGTAGTAACCCAAAAATAGCTCTTTCCTGTTGTGCACCTTCAGTTTTCCTTCTGATATGCTGCATCAAAGACCAGCTGGGTTGGTAAACATGCTATGTGTTGGTTTTCTGACGCCTCTCAGGATTTCTGGTTTGAAACATGTCAAGTTGTCTAACATGACTTGAACACTGAAAGCATCCAGCTGGGAATGATGCCGCTGACAGTGCACGAGAATGAAACGCTGCAGACTCGTACGTCATGAAGCTGCGAGGAGTGACATTAGGAGAAAATAAAAAGAAAGCGGAAAAGATCAAAGGCAATAAAGGCCCGAATCTACGGAGTAAACCTCTCGATAAAGACTTCATGAGCTTTGACAGCTCCCACAAAGCTGCAAAATAAAACCCCGAGGGGTTTTTAGATCCGCAAAGAAATGCAAAAAGATCAAAAAAAGACAAAAATGGGATAAAAAACAACCGTGACCTACCAGAAAGGGGCACAAAATGAATATTATGAGGCACCAAATGACCACAAAGTGAATCAAAGTGTATATAAATGGTCTAGTGTGGTTACAAAAAGATGCAAAATGACCAAAATGTCACACAAAATGGTCAGAAAGAGGTAGAATGCCAAAACACACATGCAAAGTAACTTAAAACAGCCAGAAAGTGATGCAAAATTACCAAAATAGAACACCAAAAGACCAAAATGAGACACAAAACAACCACAAAAAGATGCAAAATGACCAAAATGTCACACAAATGGTCTTAAAGAGACAGAATGCCCAAGAGGAGACGCAAAATTACCAAGATATGTGACAGAAAATGACCAAAATAAGACCCAACATGACCACAAAGAGATGCAAAAAGATCAAAATAAGGCCCAAAACAACCACAAAAAGATGCAAAATGACTACAAGAGATGCAAAAGGACTAAAATAAGACAAAATTACCATAAAGACCTGCAAAATGACCAAAATAAGACCCAAAGCAACCACAAAAAGATGCAAAATGACCAAAATAGGACACAAAATGACCACAAAAACCTGCAAAATGAGAAAATAAGACACAAAATGACCATAAAGACCTGCAAAATGACTAAAGTAAGAACCAAGACAACCACAAAAAGATGCAAAATGACCAAAATAAGACAGAAACGGACCGAAATAAGACCCAAAATGAGGACAAAGAGATGCAAAATAAACAATATTTGACAAAATAACCACAAAAAGATGCAAAATGACCAAAACAAGACCCACATTGACCTCAAAAAGATGCAAAATGACTAAAATAAGACACAAAATGACCATAAAGAGATGCAAAATGACCAAAATATTATACAAAATGACCAAAACAAGACCTAAATGACCAAAACAAGACACAAAACAACCCCCAAAAGATGCAAAATGATCAGAACAAGATATGGAATGACTATAAAGCAATGCAAAATTAAAAAAATGTGGCAAAACAACCACAAAAACATGCAAAATCATTAAAAATAAGACCCAAAATGAGCAGAAAGAGATGCAAAATGATCAAAATGAGACCAAAATGACCAAAACAAGACACAAAACAACCACAAAAAGATGCAAAATGACCACAAGAGATGCAAAGGGACTAAAATAAGACACAAAATGACCAGAAAGAGATGCAAAATGATCAGAATGACCAAAACAAGACATAAAACAACCACAAAAATGATCAAAATGACCAAAACAAGACATAAAACTACCACAAAAACGATCAAAATGACCAGAATAAGACACAAAAGCACCAAAATAAGACCCAACATGACCACGAAGAGATGCAAAATGAACAATATCTGACAAAACAACCACAAAAAGAATCAAAATGCACCCAAAATTACATAGTTGAGTGATAATCAGATGTAAAAGGACCAAAATAAGACTCAACATGACCACAAAGAGATGAAAAATGACCAAAACATGACACAAAATGGCCACAAAACGATGCAAAACGTCCAAAATATTACACAAAACAACCCCCAAAAGATGCAAAATGATTAAAAACAACACATGGAATGACTATAAAGCGATGCAAAATTAACAAAATGTGAAAAAACAACCACAAAAGATGCAAAATGACCAAAATAAGACCCACAATGACAACAAAAAGATGCAAAAATGCCAATATGTGACACCAAATGACCAGTTTACTCCTCACCGCCTCAAAATAACAAGAGAGTTGAGAAGCTTTGAGGCCATAAAAGTCAGAATGTGCAGATAAAACCTCCGGATAAACACCTGACGAACCCTGACTCCTCCAAAATAAAACCCTGAGCGACCGTCCCGAGCCCTAACAGGCCGGCGATCGCTCAGTTCTCTGCTCTTTGTGCCTCCCGACCCTCCGTCCTCTGATGTCGGCCACAGCGGGCTTCCTGGAAACCCTGAGCTCTGAGGCGGGAGGCTAATCAGGCCCATAATGACCCTCTGATGGATGGACTCTCTGAGCCCTGATCCGAGCCGGAGCGCCGCTGAATGGGAAGCAGGACCTCTTGGCTTTCAATTACTGTCTCCGGGAGAACACTCTGAGCCGCGACGGACCTCGAGGCTGCTCTGATCGCCGCCACAAATGGAAGGGAATTAGTTATTTCTTCTGATCAGGCGTCCGGCTTTGGGAGCTAATGTCTGAGACGAGGGCGGCTGAGTGGCTTCTGCTGCTGCATTAGACAAAGTATAGTTATTTACTCGTCTGTGATCAGGGTCCGGTTTGCTGCAGAAACTGATTCAATCACCGCTGACGAGTCCATCAGCCGGCCTCCTCCCAGCGTGGACTCGTGGAAATATCAAAGACGACGATGTTTTATGGATGAGTCGGCGAAGGCGTTTATTTCTGCAGCTCCGTTTCCAGTCCACCTGAGGCCTGCTGGGTTTAAACCCTCTGATTGTGCACCTTTGTTCTCATGAATGCTGCAGCCGGAGATAACAGTAATGTGTGTTTTTTTAAAGGCAGAACAGTTTTGTTGTTTTGTCGCGGCACAGTTTAATTTGGGAGACCTTCTGGAGCCGAATTAATTTGCTGTTTGTGGGATGGAGGCGGCGGCAGCAGCAGCAGCATGAGGAGATTCAGTAATGACCAATCACATCGGTGCCCTTTGAGAAGCAGCACAAATATGAGTATTTCATTCTCTAAGTCATTACCGGTCTGGTTTTTAATTTGTGCAGCAGGACTGCAGGTGAACAGGAGGTCAGAGTGATGACTAAACTTTGCGAGTCCGACCACGAAGAAGAAGCAGATTTAACAAAATAAGACAAAAAGTGATGAGATGCAAAAGGCCCAAACAAGATGCAAAACAACCCAAATAAGACCCAAAACAACAACAAAAAGATGCAAAAGGACCAAAATATGACCCACAATGAACACTAAGAGATGCAAAATGACCATAAAGAGAAGCAAAATGACCAAAACAAGACCTAAATGACCAAAACAGGACACAAAACAACCACAAAAAGATGCAAAATGATCAGAACAAGACATAGAATGACTATAAAGCGATGCAAAATTAACAAAATGTGACAAAACAACCACAAAAAGATGCAAAATGATCAAAATAAGACGCAAAACAATTACAAAAAGATGCAAAAGGTCCAAAATAAGATACAAAATGACCACTAAGAGATGCAAAATGACCAAAACAAGACCAAAATGACCAAAACAAGACACAAAACAACCACAAAAAGATGAAAAATGACCACAAGAGATGCAAAAGGACTAAAATAAGACCCACAATGACCTCAAAAAGATGCAAAATGACCAAAACAAGACACAAAATGACCATAAAGACCTGCAAAATGACCAAAACAAGACGCAAAACAATCACAAAAAGATGCAAAAGGACCAAAATATTACACAAAACGACCACGAAGAGAAGCAAGATGACCAAAACAAGACCTAAATGACCAGAACAAGACACAAAGCAACCCCCAAAAGATGCAAAATGATCAAAACAAGACATACAATGACAATAAAGCGATGCCAAATTTACAAAATGTGACAAAACAACCACAAAAACATGCAAAATGATAAAAAAAAGACCCAAAATGACCAGAAAGAGATGCAAAATGATCAAAATATTACACAAAATGACCACGAAGAGATGCAAGATGACCAAAGCAAGACCAAAATGACCAAAACAAGACGCAAAACAACCACAAAAAGATGCAAAATGATCAAAATAAGACTCAAAACAACAACAAAAAGATGCAAAATGACCACAAGAGATGCAAAAGGACCAAAACAAGACACAAAAGGAACAAAATAAGACACAAAAGGAACAAAATAAGACCAAAATGACCTAAACAAGACATAAAACAACCACAAAAAGATGCAAAATTATCAAAACAAACCAAAATGACCAAAACAAGACACAAAACAACCACAAAAAGATGCAAAATGACCACAAGAGATGCAAAAGGCCCAAAACAAGACATAAAACAACCACAAAAAGATGCAAAATAATCAAAATAAGACACAAAACAACAACAAGAAGATGCAAAAGGACCAAAATAAGACAAAATGACCACAAAAAGATGCAAAAAGACCAATATGTCACAAAACAACCACAAAAATATGCAAAATGACAAAAATAAGACCTAAAATGACCAGAAAGAGACGCAAAAGGACCAAAATATTACACAAAATGACCACAAAGAGATGCAAGATGACCAAAACAAGACCTAAATGACCAAAACAAGACACAAAAGGACCAAAACAAGACACAAAAGGACCAAAATAAGACCAAAATGACCAAAACAAGACACAAAACAACCACAAAAAGATGCAAAATGATCAAAATAAGACTCAAAACAACAACAAAAAGATGCAAAATGACCACAAGAGATGCAAAAGGACCAAAACAAGACACAAAAGGAACAAAATAAGACACAAAAGGAACAAAATAAGACCAAAATGACCTAAACAAGACATAAAACAACCACAAAAAGATGCAAAATTATCAAAACAAACCAAAATGACCAAAACAAGACACAAAACAACCACAAAAAGATGCAAAATGACCACAAGAGATGCAAAAGGCCCAAAACAAGACATAAAACAACCACAAAAAGATGCAAAATAATCAAAATAAGACACAAAACAACAACAAAAAGATGCAAAAGGACCAAAATAAGACAAAATGACCACAAAAAGATGCAAAAAGACCAATATGTCACAAAACAACCACAAAAATATGCAAAATGACAAAAATAAGACCTAAAATGACCAGAAAGAGACGCAAAAGGACCAAAATATTACACAAAATGACCACAAAGAGATGCAAGATGACCAAAACAAGACCAAAATGACCAAAACAAGACACAAAACAACCACAAAAAGATGCAAAATGATCAAAATAAGACTCAAAACAACAACAAAAAGATGCAAAATGACCACAAGAGATGCAAAAGGACCAAAACAAGACACAAAAGGACCAAAATAAGACCAAAATGACCAAAACAAGACACAAAACAACCACAAAAAGATGCAAAATGATCAAAATAAGACTCAAAACAACAACAAAAAGATGCAAAATGACCACAAGAGATGCAAACGGACCAAAACAAGACACAAGGGACCAAAATAAGACCAAAATGACCAAAACAAGACACAAAACAACCACAAAAACATGCAAAATGACAAAAATAAGACCCAAAATGACCAAAACAAGACACAAAACAACCACAAAAAATGCAAAATGACCAAAATTTTTCACAAAATGACCACGAAGAGATGCAAGACGACCAAAACAAGACCAAAATGACCAAAACAAGACACAAAACAACCACAAAAAGATGCAAAATGACCACAAGAGATGCAAAAGGACTAAAATAAGACAAAATTACTATAAAGACCTGCAAAAGGACCAAAACAAGACATAAAACAACCACAAAAAGATGCAAAATAATCAAAATAAGACACAAAACAACAACAAAAAGATGCAAAAAGACCAATATGTCACAAAACAACCACAAAAAGATGCAAAATGACAAAAATAAAACCTAAAATGACCAGAAAGAGACGCAAAAGGACCAAAATATTACACAAACAACCACAAAGAGATGCAAGATGACCAAAACAAGACCAAAATGACCAAAACAAGACATAAAACAACCACAAAAGATGCAAAATGATCAAAACAAGACATAAAACAACCACAAAAAGATGCAAAATGATCAAAATAAGACTCAAAACAACAACAAAAAGATCCAAAATGACCACAAGAGATGCAAAAGGACCAAAACAAGACACAAAAGGACCAAAATAAGACCAAAATGACCTAAACAAGTCATAAAACAACCACAAAAACATGCAAAATGATCAAAATAAGATCAAAATGACCAAAAGAAGACACAAAACAATCACAAAAAGATGCAAAATGACCAAAATATTTCACAAAATGACCACGAAGAGATGCAAGACGACCAAAACAAGACCTAAATGACCAAAACAGGACACCCCAGCACAGGATGGACACATCCGGCTTGTTCACTTGTGGGATGGTCTCAGACCAGCGACACGTACAGCAGATGAAACCTTTGGTCTGACAACGGACGCATCACACCAACATGCCAGTATATCCATTTAGTACAAGTACCAGACAGTATACGCTCACTTAGGGGTGTGCACTTCATGTGGCATCAATATGGGGCCTTAATATGTTTGTTCAGTGTAGATGTTGAATTAATTGACACGTATTGGAGTTTTTACCCTTTAACTGCTTTTTTATCTTTGAATCATGGTCCATATAATTTCAAAAAGACTCTTTCGTGTCAAAGTGAAAACAGATTTCCAGAAAGTAATGTCAATTAATTAACAATATAAATGTAAAATAAGCGACTGCATAAATATTCACTCACTCTAAGTCAGTATTTAGTAGAAGCACCTTCAGCTGCAGTCACAGCGTTGTGGCTACGTCTCAATCAGCCTTGTGCATCTTCATTTCCTCCGGTTATTTTAAATTAAACACATTCTGCTGCATCCAGGGGGACACGACCGTATTTGCATTTCCAGTTTCTCTGCTGCATTAAATCAGAACCCTTAAATCAACAGACCATCGGAGGCCGACAGTGAATTATCTGATTCCTGACACTGTTTGCGACCTTTTCCCTCCTCCTGTGATGTTTAATTCACCTCCTCTGTATGCAGTCAGTTTAAAAATGCATCAAGTAAATTCACGTTCCTTCTTTCCCAAAGAAAACAAAGCAGAGAAATTAGCATGTTTTCTTTGCACCTGTCTGGATGAGGTCAGCCTGTTAGCCTCACCAGGAAGGAGGAGCTCATTAGGTTTGTGTGTTATCCAAGAAGAAAGGCCACCTGCAGGTCAGAGGAAGCTGGATGGATCCAAACCTGCACCTCTGTTGTGTTTCCTCGTCCTTGAGAGTCTTATAATGCGTCTCCTCCTCGCCATTCGTTGCCTTCTGCTGCGATTCGGATCAGCGGTGGAGCCCCAGATGGTCAGCAGGTTGTTATCTGCTCCCCACACATGCAGCAAACTCCCGGCTTCGCACCTCAGAGTGCTGGAGCTGCGCTGATCATCCCCTGCAGCAAACAAGACAGCTGAGTGCTTGTGTTCCAGCTGGAAACTTAGGAAAGAACCAAAGACTCACCTGATGTGGACGTTTAACTACCATCTTCCAAAGACAGAGGCTTTAATCGGCTAATTGAGTTGAAACAAAACGGACAGAAAATGACGCTAGAGACAGAAGAGACGCACAGTAGCTCACAAAAAAGCCACAAAGACATGCGAAATGACCAAAATAAGACACAAAATGGCCGCAAAAAGACGGAAAACATGTCACAAAATGGTCACAAAGAGACAGAAAACCAAAGAAATGCAACAGAATCAGCAACAAAAGGCACTAAATGACCACAAACAGATGCAAAATGGACACGAAAGGATCTAGGGTGGCTACAAAGAGATGGAAAATGACCAAAATAAGACACAAAATGGTCGCAACATGACAGAAAACCAAAGAAAAGCAATAAAATGAACAATATGAGGCACTAAATGACCACAAACAGATGCAAAATGGACACGAAAGGATCTAGGGTGGCTACAAAGAGATGCAAAATGGCCAAAATAAGACACAAAATGGCCGCAAAAAGACGGAAAATGTCTCACAACATGGTCACAAAGAGACAGAACACCAAAGAAATGCAACAGAATCAGCAATAAGAGGCACTAAATGACCACAAACAGATGCAAAATGGACACAAAAAGATCTAGGGTGGCTACAAAGAGATGCAAAATGAACAAAATAAGACACAAAATGACAGGACGCCTAAAAAGAGATGCAAGGTAACCCAAAATAGCCAGAAAAAGAGATGTAAAATGACCAAAATAAGTCACAAAATGGCCGCAAAAAGACAGAAAACATGTCACAAAATGGTCACAACATGACAGAAAACCAAAGAAATGCAACAGAATGAACAATATGAGGCACCAAATGACCACAAACAGATGCAAAATGGACACAAAAAGATCTAGGGTGGCTACAAAGAGATGCAAAATGAGCAAAATGTCACATAAAATGGTCGCAAAGAGACAGAACGCCTCGAAGCAGATGCAAAGCAACTCAAAACAACCACCAAAAGATGCAAAATGACCAAAATAAGACACAAAATGGCCGCAAAGATATGAAAAAATGACCAGAATGTGACACAAAATGGTCACAACACGACAGAACGCCAAAGATATGCTACAAAATTAACAATATGAGGCAACAAATGGCCACGAAGAGATGCAAAAAGACCAAAATAAGACACAAAATGAGCAGAAAGGGATGCAAAATGACCAAAATGTCTCACTTATTGGCTGCAGAGACAGAACGCCTAAAAAGAGATGCAAAGTAGCTCAAAACAACCAGGAAAAGATGCTAAATTACCCAGATAAGACACAAAATGACCACAAAGAGATGCATAACTTGCACAAAAGGACATAGTACAGTTATAAAGAGATGCAAAAGGACCAAAATGAGACATAAAATGACCTAAATGGGATAAAAAACCAACCTGAATGACCACAAAGGGACACAAAATTAGCAGTATGAGGCGCCAAATGACCAGAAAGAGTTTTAAAATGACCAAAATGTGATACAAAATGGTCGCCAAGAGACAGAACGCCTAAACAGACATGCAAAGTAACACAAAACAGCCAGAAAGAGTTTCAAAATGACCAAAATAAGACAAAAAAAATGAGCGGAAAGAGATGCAAAATGACCAAAATATCTCACTTAATGGTCAAAATGACAGAACGCCTAAAAATGCTAATGCTAACTGCTAATTCAAACAGCAACTGACCATTGCTGACGTTCAGCTGACCCAGGCACGTTTAGGAGATGGTCCAGGTAGTGACCAGTGCCGATGCTACCTTTTAGATAGATGCTAAATGCTAATGCTAACTGCTAATTCAAACAGCACTGCCCCGTTCAACTGACCCAGGCCCGTTTAGGAGATGCTCCAGGCAGTGACCAGTGCCGATGCTACCTTTTAGATAGATGCTAAATGCTAATGCTAACTGCTAATTCAAACAGCACTGCCCCGTTCAACTGACCCAGGCCCGTTTAGGAGATGCTCCAGGCAGTGACCAGTGCCGATGCTACCTTTTAGATAGATGCTAAATGCTAATGCTAACTGCTAATTCAAACAGCATTGCCACATTGAACTGACCCAGGCCCGTTTAGGAGATGCTCCAGGTAGTGACCGGTGCCGATGCTACCATTTAGCTTGTGCAAATGCTACACGCTAATGCTAACCACTAACTGCTAAAAATATACTACTAACAACCTCACCACCCACAAGGAGACCATACAGCCGGATTTGCCTATAATGCTAATGCTAACTATTAGCATAATAGATATATTATTATTTAAAAAAAAACAACAAATTTTTCTTTTAATTTTACAGATTTTTATGTATTTTTTGAAAGACCCAAAACTACCAATAAAATTACAAAAACAGACTCTGAGTGTAAAATAGCATTAAAAACCTACAATTTTAAATTATCATAAAAATTTTTTTTTTCTTTTAAAGAAATTTGTTTTTTTTTTTGTTTTTTTTACATAAAAAGCCAAATTTGTTGTAAATCATAAATATTTAATTTTAATTTAACAGATGAAACTCTTCCATTCTAGTTTAATAGTGTAATGTAATTAAGTATAATGGAATACGTCCCTTACATGACCTTCTATTTAGGTTGTCTAACCTGTTTGTAAATAAGGACTATTTTCTAGCTGGCGTTCCTGTAGAGCTTCTTTTAGTCCACAGCAGGTTGGTTTCCAGAGACGTATGTCATCGCTGGTTTTATTTAGACTTCAGGGGCGACTGGGTGAGTAAGAGGTCTCGTTTGAAAACCTCCTGACAGCAGGAATCCTCCTCCCTGAGGCGTCCTCTGACTCATCCTCCACCCCTGCAGCTGATCTCCGGCAGGAGGAAGCTCTGTCTGCGATCGATGCGGCGTCACGACAACAAGTCTAAGAAAAATAAGTCCTCAGGCCGAGGAGATGCAGGACGGGTCTGGTTTAGACTGACGGAGGTTAGAACAGAGCTGGGATGAAACCAGACCAACAGGAAACCGGCATCAGCTGGTTCCTGTCCTGACAGTCTGGCCTCCAACAGATCAGCTGGAAGATGTTGAATCACATCACATAGAACTTGTTGCTGCACCGAAACCCAAGAAAAGCAAAGTTTACATGAGAACAGGCAGGTGAATGGATGGAAATATGTCAGTCTGTGTCTCTATTTTGTCATTTTGCATGTTTCTCAATGTCTTTTATGTCATTTTGTGTAGTTTTCTGTCTTTTATGTCGTTTTGTGTGTCTTTTTTGCCATTTTGCATATTTCTCAATGTCTTTTTTGTCATTTTGTGTAATTTTCTCCATCTTTTGTCATTTTGTGTAATTTTCTCCATCTTTTATGTCATTTTGTGTAGTTTTCTATGTCTTTTATGTCATTTTGTGTAGTTTTCTATGTCTTTTATGTCATTTTGTGTCTTTTTTGCCATTTTGCAAAAATTCTCAATGTCTTTTATGTCATTTTGTGTAATTTTCTCCATCTTTTATGTCATTTTATGTAGTTTTCTGTGTCTTTTATGTCATTTTGTGTAGTTTTCTGTCTTTTATGTCGTTTTGTGTGTCTTTTTTGCCATTTTGCATATTTCTCAATGTCTTTTTTGTCATTTTGTGTAATTTTCTCCATCTTTTGTCATTTTGTGTAATTTTCTCCATCTTTTATGTCATTTTGTGTAGTTTTCTATGTCTTTTATGTCATTTTGTGTAGTTTTCTATGTCTTTTATGTCATTTTGTGTCTTTTTTGCCATTTTGCAAAAATTCTCAATGTCTTTTATGTCATTTTGTGTAATTTTCTCCATCTTTTATGTCATTTTATGTAGTTTTCTGTGTCTTTTATGTCATTTTGTGTAGTTTTCTGTGTCTTTTATGTCATTTTGTGTAGTTTTCTGTGTCTTTTATGTCATTTTGTGTGTCTTTTTTGCCATTTTGCATATTTTTCTATATCTTTTATATCATTTTGTGTAGTTTTCTCTTTTATGTCATTTTGTGTAGTTTTCTGTCTTTTATCATTTTGTGTCTTTTTTGCCATTTTGCATATTTTTCAATGTGTTTTATGTCATTTTGTGTAGTTTTCTATGTCTTTTATATCATTTTGTGTAATTTTCTCCATCTTTTATGTCATTTTGTGTAATTTTCTCCATCTTTTATGTCATTTTGTGTAGTTTTCTATGTCTTTTATGTCATTTTGTGTAGTTTTCTGTGTCTTTTATGTCATTTTGTGTAGTTTTCTATGTCTTTTATGTCATTTTGTGTAGTTTTCTGTCTTTTATGTCGTTTTGTGTGTCTTTTTTGCCATTTTGCATATTTCTCAATGTCTTTTTTGTCATTTTGTGTAATTTTCTCCATCTTTTGTCATTTTGTGTAATTTTCTCCATCTTTTATGTCATTTTGTGTAGTTTTCTATGTCTTTTATGTCATTTTGTGTAGTTTTCTATGTCTTTTATGTCATTTTGTGTGTCTTTTTTGCCATTTTGCAAAAATTTTCAATGTCTTTTATGTCGTTTTGTGTAGTTTTCTGTCTTTTATATCAGTTTGTCTCTTTTTTGCCATTTTGCATAGTTTTGTCCATCTTTTATGTCATTTTGTGTAGTTTTTAATGTCTTTTATGTCATTTTGCATAGTTTTCTCCATCTTTTATGTCATTTTGTGTAGTTTTTAATGTCTTTTATGTCATTTTGCATAGTTTTCTCCATCTTTTATGTCATTTTGTTGGCACAAAAGACATTAAATACAAAATGTTGTTTCCACACACTAAAGATATTTTACTACTTACATTTTTACCTCCACATCAGCTGTAGGAAGATGTTTCACCATGCTTGATGTATCTTCCAACTACTTCCTCCTCTGTTTGCTGTTTCTGAGTCGTGCTGCATTTATTTATTGACCCCATAGGTTTCATTTTTCTCTCAGTCTCTCTCGTGTCGCCTCCTGTCTGCTCTGTGGAAACACTGCCTGCAGTTCAACCGATTAGTCTGGACCTTTGTCAAAAGACTTGGTTGCAGCTTATTTGTTTTGTACAGGATCTTTTTAAATGTTGAATAAAGTGATTTCGATGAAGCCTGACCTGATATAATGTGATCACTTCTCGGGTTTTCCTGTTTCTTGCTCTAGTTAATGGTGCATTTGGGGCTTCAGAATATAAAAACATCAAAAGCTGAAACGAAAGTTTAAATCCTGACTCATGTGTGTGTCGTCTTCTTTTCAGGCTGCGGACTCTCCTCATGTTCTGTCCTCGCCGAAGACCTGGGTGAAGGAGGGAGGGATGGCGCGCCTCGATAAGAAATACCTGCAGACGGACTACAAGGGAGTCAGCACCGATGATATCGTCTACACCATCCTCGGCTCAGACGGCCAACCGAAATACGGTATGAGCTCCTCAACACTCAGTCAGATAACAAGGTGTTTTACAGTGCTGAGCAAGAAGCTGCATGCTGTTGTAAAGACCACATATATCATGGCAGGCTTGAGTTTCAAACAACTTCTATAACTCTTCGAGGCTTCTAGAACTGGAGCTTTACACAAAGTAAATGGAACAATCAGGAAAATCATCTAAAACCATCAGCAGAAGGTTGATCTTGGACACAGTTGGGGCGTTCCAACAAGACAATGAGCCCAAACCCATCAAAGTGGTAAAGAAGTGGTTCAGTCAGGCTAGAAAGAAGGTTTCTAGCAACAGAGATGTTTTTTTCTTAAAGTCCTGATTAAATGTCTGAACTCCGAGAGTGTTTTCAGCTTTTACTCACTTTGCAATGTAAAATCCTGCACCACACAAGATGACCATGAAAAGATTTTAAAAAATGACCAGAATAACACACAAAATGACCACAAAGACATGCGAAATTACCAAAATAAGACACAAAATGACCACAAAAACATGCCAAATGACCAAAATAAGACACAAATGACCACAAAGACATGCAAAATTACCAAAATAAGACACAAAATGACCACAAAGACATACAAAATTAGCAAAATAAGACACAAAATGACCACAAAGACATGTAAAATTACCAAAATAAGACACAAAATGACCATAAAGACATACAAAATTACCAAAATAAGACAAAAAATGACCACAAAGACAAGCAAAATTACCAAAACAAGACACAAAATGACCATAAAGAGATGTGAAATTACCAAAATAAGACACAAGATGACCATAAAGACATGCAAAATTACCAAAACAAGGCACAAATGACCATAAAGAGATGTGAAATTACCAAAACAAGACACAAAATGACCATAAAGAAATGCAAAATTAGCAAAATAAGACACAAAATGACCACAAAGACATGTAAAATTACCAAAATAAGACACAAGATGACCATAAAGACATACAAAATTACCAAAATAAGACAAAAAATGACCACAAAGACAAGCAAAATTACCAAAACAAGACACAAAATGACCATAAAGACATACAAAATTACCAAAATAAGACACAAGATGACCATAAAGACATGCAAAATTACCAAAACAAGGCACAAATGACCATAAAGAGATGTGAAATTACCAAAACAAGACACAAAATGACCATAAAGAAATTCAAAATTAGCAAAATAAGACACAAAATGACCACAAAGACATGTAAAATTACCAAAACAAGACACAAAATGACCATAAAGACATACAAAATTACCAAAATAAGACACAAGATGACCATAAAGACATGCAAAATTACCAAAACAAGGCACAAGATGACCATAAAGAAATGCAAAATTACCAAAATAACACACAAAATGACCACAAAGACATGCAAAATTATCAAAATAAGACACAAAATGACCACAAAGACATGCAAAATTACCAAAACAAGACACAAAATGACCACAAAGACATGCAAAATGACTAAAACATCACACAAGATGACCACAAAGACATGCAAAATTACCAAAATAAGACACAAAATGACCACAAAGACATGCAAAATTACCAAAATAAGACACAAAATGACCACAAAGACATAAAAATTACCAAAATAAGACACAAATGACCACAAAGACATGCAAAATTACCAAAATAAGACACAAAATGACCACAAAGACACGCAAAATTACCAAAACAAGACACAAAATGACCACAAAGACAGAAAATTACCAAAATAAGACACATGATGACCATAAAGAGATGCAAAATTACCAAAATAAGACACAAAATGACCACAAAGACATTGAAAATTACCAAAATAAGACACAAAATGACCATAAAGAAATGCAAAATTACCAAAATAAGACACAAGATGACCACAAAGACATGTAAAATTACCAAAACAAGACACAAAATGACCATAAAGAAATGCAAAATTACCAAAATAAGACACAAGATGACCATAAAGAGATGCAAAATTACCAAAATAAGACACAAGATGACCACAAAGACATACAAAATGACCATAAAGACATGCAAAATTACCAAAATAAGACACAAGATGACCATAAAGACATGCAAAATTACCAAAACAAGACACAAAATGACCACAAAGACATACAAAATGACCATAAAGACATGCAAAATTACCAAAATAAGACACAAGATGACCACAAAGACATACAAAATTACCAAAACAAGACACAAAATGACCACAAAGACATACAAAATTACCAAAACAAGACACAAAATGACCACAAAGACATACAAAATGACCATAAAGACATGCAAAATTACCAAAACAAGACACAAAATGACCACAAAGACATACAAAATGACCACAAAGACATGCAAAATTACCAAAATAAGACACAAAATGACCACAAAGACATGCAAAATTACCAAAACAAGACACAAAATGACCACAAAGACAGAAAATTACCAAAATAAGACACAAGATGACCATAAAAAATGCAAAATTACCAAAATAAGACACATGATGACCATAAACAGATGCAAAATGACCAAAACATCACAAAATATGACCATAAAGACACGCCATAGGATCAAAATAAGATTCAAAATCAACACAAATAAACACAAAACCACAGAAACAAGACACAAAATGCAAAATTACCAAAATAAGACACAAGATGACCACAAAGACATACAAAATGACCATAAAGACATGCAAAATTACCAAAATAAGACACAAGATGACCATAAAGACATGCAAAATTACCAAAACAAGACACAAAATGACCACAAAGACATACAAAATGACCATAAAGACATGCAAAATTACCAAAATAAGACACAAGATGACCACAAAGACTTACAAAATTACCAAAACAAGACACAAAATGACCACAAAGACATACAAAATTACCAAAACAAGACACAAAATGACCACAAAGACATACAAAATGACCATAAAGACATGCAAAATTACCAAAACAAGACACAAAATGACCACAAAGACATACAAAATGACCACAAAGACATGCAAAATTACCAAAATAAGACACAAAATGACCACAAAGACATGCAAAATTACCAAAACAAGACACAAAATGACCACAAAGACAGAAAATTACCAAAATAAGACACAAGATGACCATAAAAAATGCAAAATTACCAAAATAAGACACATGATGACCATAAACAGATGCAAAATGACCAAAACATCACAAAATATGACCATAAAGACACGCCATAGGATCAAAATAAGATTCAAAATCAACACAAATAAACACAAAACCACAGAAACAAGACACAAAATGACCATAAAGAGATACAAGCGATACTGCCACCATCAAGCATGGTCTAAAATCATCTAAAACCCTCAGTAGAAGGTTGATCTTGGACACATGTTGGATGTTCCAACATGCCACACCCATGTACTGAATGGAATTAATGCATCACTGAGGCAGTGGTGGACTCAAATTTGGGACACTAATCAAGAGAAACATCCATTTTGTACAAGTACCAGACAGTATACGCTCACTTTGGGTGGTGCACTTCATGTGGCATCAATATTTCACATGGGGCCTTTATAGTTACAGGAGTCACTGGAAACTCAAGACTGCCACGATATAGGACATGGTCTTTACAAGAGTATGTAGACTTCATTTCACAGCTGTATATGTCAAACATTTGCTTTCTTTCCAAACGTTATTAACCCCTAATCTACCTCCACCCATCTCTTGTGTTGACCTTAACACAAACTTTATCTCTAAACTTGACCATCTTTGGATTTATCCTCAAACTTTTGTATCTGAATCCATAATTTTGCTTTAAAGACAACCCTGTCTGAGCCTCTTGCTACACTGATGTATAATAACTGAGAGGTCCTTGTGGTCCGTCCAGGTGAGGTGGTTCTGGTGTCCATGCCGGCCGACGGACCGCCTGAGGGCTGGCGTCCTTCGCTAACCGACGACCGAGGCTTCACGCCCACGACTTCCTTCACCCAGCAGGACGTGAACGACGGAGCAGTCTGGTACCGACACTTTGGCGCCGGAAGCAGCAGCGACTCCTTCCAGTTCCAGGTCAGAGCTCGTTCTTACTTCCTGTATGCAGAAAAACACCAGAAAAAAACAATCAGCCGCCATTCTTTAATTAACGTTTTGCATATATTTATCATGTTGGCTCCTCAGTTTAGCCACCGTGGCAGATCGTGTATTTTTAAGAGTGTAAAATCAAAGTGTAGCAGAGAGAAAACCTTAAAAAAATGAAAGTGAGAAGCATCCAGAATACTATTATTCCAACAACAAAACAAAGAAACATAGATTTCCCTCCAAGTTATGTCTAAAATATCATGTTTTTGTATTATTATGAACCAAGAGTGATAAAAATTTGCATCAATAGACCATTAAATGAACAAATAACATGTAATAGCAGTAATAATCTTTATTTATTTGGCATTCTTCTTCGCAAAAATACTTAAAAGGACTAATAACCTATGACAAAAACATACTAGCTATTAGGATTTTCCATAATGGGGGATATAATTACCTCACAGAACATTGTTTTGCAAAATAAATACAATGAAATTTACCGAAAAAAAGACAATTAAAGTAAAATATGTTAAATTTCTGATAAAATGCAACGACTGTTCACAGGCAAACATCAGAAACTATGAAATTTAAGGGAAATTTAAGGGAAATTTAAATTTTAAAAGCTTTTTCCTTGCATGAAAAGTAGATTTTTTTTATCTAGTATCTAAAAATTATAATTAATTTTATTGTTTTTATCATGTGGAGCGGTAAAGGCGTTCTTGGGGTTTCTAGAGACGCGTATAGACGTCAAAGCAAACAGGAAACAGCAAAACACTCGTTTTCAGACATTATTTTACTGATTTATTTGTTTATTTATCGCCTTTCTGGCATCGTGTCTGAAATAAATCAATAAAAAAATCAATGAGTATGTGCAAAAGAGGAAGCAAAGTTCTTGAAAGAAGTCGGAGAACGTCCAGAAGGCGAAGAACTCTGTCCGGACGAGGTCTTCTCTACCTTCTACCGCCATTAATAAGTTAAAGAACCTGATAAAGTGAACACAAACTGCAGCAGGGAAACCTCCAGGAGAGACGACGGAGACACATGTCGTCGTCCTCTCCTGTCTTTGAAGCTCGTACGTCCGTGTTCCTCCAACTTCCTCCCTCTGGATTCGCTTCTTTTAATTGCTTCTCTTTCCCCTTCGTTCTGCCTTTCACCCCCAACCGCCTCCACCATCTCTTACGAACATGTGAAACGGCTCCAGGAAGCCATAGAGAATGCTTTTCTGCGTTTTTCGTACGAATTTACGTCCCTCCTTCTCGTGAGGTTCGGCAAATATTAAATCCAGCTTCGTGACTTCACCTTCCCAGCTGCTTTTCTCTGCAGTAAAGGCTTATTAATTCAAAATAATCTTAAATTTACGTGAAATTTCCTCATAGTTACCGCCTGCAAACAGCTCCGCACGCATTGTTTAAATTACACGTGAACTCAGTGCATGGTTTTGCAGTTTCCGTCTCATTTTTCCTCACTGTTGGCTCATTTTTTGACCGCAGTATGTCCTCTGTGCAGTTCGAAAGCCATTAATGGTCTAAAATGTCTGCGATTATTTACGTCACAGTCATTTAAAAAGCCTGGAATCAACATGTGCAGACAGAAATAGTGGCTCTACATGCTTTAGGTATTTATTTGTTTGCACATAAACAACCTCTACAAACCTTTTGTCTCTACCAGAGCCATGACATCGCAATATAGGCTAATGCTAACGGCGCCGTGGCCTCCAGGGGGCGCCACAAAATCGGGAAAACATTCGCCTTTAAGATAATTATATTAAAACTAGTTATTACTGTTAACTCCTAAAATGGAAAAGCTCACATTGATTCAAATGTAAAGCAACGCCCGATTAATATCACTACAAAACAGTGCTATTCTATGGGGTAAGGTTACCGTCAAAAGTTTCATGCGCGTACTGATAAAAATCACGCACGTATCAAAAATGTGTGAGTCTGTAGTTGTGCTTAAATAAAAAATCAGTAAACCCTTGTTTAGGTCAAATCACGCATAGTTTATGTAATGTATAAATTATCTGTGAGAATGCAACTCATGAAGTTAGAACTTTACTAAATTACAAATACGGATTGCAGTTTAGGGACGTACGATTTCTTCGGAGTGAATACGAAAAGAGCGAGGAGGAAACTTTCAAAAGTAATAAACTGACTGCATTTTGTGTCACAATAAAAGTAGTATTTACAAAAAAAAACTTGTACTACTTTTGAAAGTTTCCTCCTCGGTGTTTTCCGCTGGTTGGCGCATTGGATTCAGCCCCCGGAGATTTGGATGCAGCCTCTGACGCAGTTTTGTAGAATCGATGTTTTCTTCCACTCGATATAATGCTTGTGTCCTCGTGACGTAGTTTTGACGGTTAATATTAATGCAGTGATTCTTTTTTTATCATCATGTAACACAAGAAAGACGAGAAAAGCAGCTCTGCAATGATGCATATTTGTACTTATGGAAGTAACACCGTTATAAAGGCGGGTCAGACTCCTGCAAAGTGAGATTTCTACTGATTTCTTTACCCATTTTCACACTAATGAAGTCATGGAGTCTGTGTTGTTTCATAATTTAGGCCAAATAAATGTCAAAATAAATGCAGAACTTACTTTTTTTCCACTGATGCTAGTCGTTTCTCTGTGCTCCAAACATTAATCTGGTTCTTTTATTTCTCCAAATCAGGGCTGACGGCTGCTGTATTTTATTAAACTAAAGCGCAGATTTTTTCCAATTTCTCAGTCGTCCAGTTTCCAACCGTCGTGGTTTTGACGTGGCTGCATCCCAGACGATCTCTTTTACGCTTTATGAAACGATATCTCTACATACAGCTGCATTTCATGGTGAGATATCTGTAAAAACGTGGCCATTTTAAACTAAAAAGTCGCTTTTTAGGCCAATATAAAAACGATGCAGGTATTTTCATGTAGAATGATGGAAAATGTGGATAGCTGAGGCTGTTGTGAAAGAAAAACGATCCAGCATACGTGGCTAACGCTTAAAATGACCAAGGAAATGCAGTGAAGTCACCCTGAAACTAGCCTGAAGCTCATCAGGCTGCGTTATGGTTTATCGTGTGTTAATCCAGCCGTGGTTTATTCAGGTTTTCTGCCTCGTTTTCGTCTCCTGCTGTGTTTCCTCGCTGCAGATCTCTCCCCCCGCGCGACGCTCCGACGCTCCGAGAATCAAACCCACGGCAACTTATCTTGATTAGCGCTAACGACGCCAAATTACTCGCAAATTGCCTCCGAATCCGAGGCAATCCCCGCTAAAACCGACGGAACATCCATCACGGCGCCGGTTAGAGCGTTTCCCCGCCGGTCTGGGCTCCATTAGAAAAACAAAAGAGGCGGCCGGGAGCTTGTAGCTACACCTAATCATCCCTCACACCCCTCCGTCCGCCCAGCCTCCCGCGTTCCCCGGCTCCATCCGTCAGGGCGAATGCATTTCAATTACGCGGCGCCGGATTCAAATTAAATTCTCGAGCGTCTCATCGTTTTTTGCAGGAAGAGGGGCGAAGGAAAACGCCTCGAGTGTTTGCGCGTGTTGTCAGAGGTGCCGATTAAAGCTGACAGTTTGTCAGGATGCTATTATTGTCCCGCTCTGTTTTGCTTTTTTATCAAACTGTTTGGCTCCTTCCAAGAACTTATGTGATTTGAAACCCACTATGCGGCAGAGCAGAACTCGATGCATAAATCAAAAACCCCTGTTCAGCGATCAGAAACGTACGGAAGCCCTAAACAGCCACGGTCCAACTTAACTTTTTCGCTGTGTTGTCTCATCATAACGACTTAATTTTCCGGTGAGGTACAAAGTGAAACCAACCCGCCAGACCAGAAGGAGCTCTGCCACCGCTCTACCGACTGAGAGTTCATTAAAGTTGGAAAGATATTCACAGATTCAGACTTCCAGCGTCAATAACTCATTAGTGACACGTTGTCAAAACATAATCGATGCCTCTTTCCATCGTTGTCAGGTAGACAACGTGCTACAAGCCCAGCTTTATCAACAGTAGCTGTCTTTCAGGCTGCAGAAATAACACTGGTGTCTATGAGCAGCCGACTGGGAGATGAGTGAACAGGGACCGTCTGCAAATTACAAAACCTCTGCAACAACGTAGAGAGACACCACACAGATGTTCAATAACGTCACCATGATACACTGTAGTGTCACCAGAATCACTGCAGACATCGACTGGCTCCTGCTGGTCATACTAGACCCGAACCAGTCTAACTGATTCATTAACTGATTCATTTAAACCATAATGTTCGACTGCTTATGATATTTTCCAAGTTAAAGCCTGTACAGACGAGACTTGGACGTAAAAAGCGTGAAAGTATGATCAGCAGGTCCCTTTTGAGGGTGAGACAGAGTTTATATTTTCTACAGTGTATAAGAGTGAAGTTATTTAATGATATTACTAATAAAAATATCCTTAAAATTATTCTGGTGACACTACAGTGTATCAGGGTGACGTTATTGAATATCTGTGTCGTGTTTCTCTTCACTGTTGCAGAGGTTTGTAATTTGCAGACGGTCCCTGTTCACTCATCTCCCAGCCGGCTGCTCATAGACACCAGTGTTATTTCTGCAGCCTGAAAGACAGCTACTGTTGATAAAGCTGGGCTTGTAGCACATTGTCTACCTGACAACGATGGAAAGAGGCATCGATTATGTTTTGACAACGTGTCACTAATGAGTTATTGACGCTGGAAGTCCGAATCTGTGAACATCTTTCAAACTTTAACGAACTCTCAGTCGGTAGTGTGCAGCGGTGGCAGAGCTCCTTCTGGTCTGGCGGGTTGGTTTCGCTTTGTACCTCACCGGAAAATTAAGTCGTTATAATGAGAAAACAAAGGAGAATTATCTAATTTTCTCGAGAAAACGGAGCAAAAAAAATGAAGTTGGACGATGGCCGCTTAGGGCTTCTGTAGAAACGCAACTTTTGACGCTTACTCGAAGTTCGTGGCTTCTAGGAATATCTAAAGAGCGCTTGTGTTGTAAATTTCTCCTGCTCATGAAGAGAAATTAACCTGTAATTACCTTAAATTTGTGAATGATTGAAATTAAAGGCCATCGTCGTGTCTGGTTCGGGGAATCTTCACCACCGGCTGTTCTCCATATCTCTCTCCTTTCATGTCCTGTCATCGCTTTTATTACCAGCTGTGTAATAAAGGCATAAAAAAGACCTTCAGAAACACTAAAGAGAGTCCAGAGAGAGGGGAAAAGGTGCTGTTTGCTGCTCATAAATTAAAGTTGCACTAGTTAAAATACAGCGTGGATAAGCCTGAGGAGTCTCTTTGTTTATGTCAGGTGTTCCGTCTTTGCTTCTATAGTCTCCTTTGGATAAAATGCTGTGTCATATATCTACATTATTTGCATTAAAATGCTCACACTGCTCTCCTTTCAGAATTTATGAATATACTTTTAATGCCTATGACTACGTCTCATGTGGGGGTTACTGCACAAGTTTGGCGTCGAAGGGCTGCTTTTACAAGGCATCCGGTCGTCGTACAACCAAAGTTAGAGTTGTATTCTTTGTAAAGTCAAACATGTTTTTATCAGATGCTGGACTCCATCAAGGTTGCCCCTTGCTCCTGATGCTGTTGTGAAATTCAAGGACGTCATCTCAAGGTTTAGCCGGGCTGAGGAGGTTGTCCAGTTTGGAAACATCAGAGTCGCAGCTCTACTTCTTTGCAGATGATGTGGTCCTGTTGGCATTCATTGAGCTGTGGTTTGCAGCCGAGCGTTAAGCAGCCGGGACGAGACTCTGGGTAGTTGTTCTCTGGAAACCAGTAGACTGGTCCCTCTTGGAGGTGAGCTGCTGCTACAAACGAAGAAGTATTTCGAAGTCTTGTTCATGAGGTGGATGGAAGACTGTTGGGGATGCTAAGCCGAAAGACAAACCTTTAGTTTTACCAGTCGATCTACGTTCCATTCCTCACCGATGCTTAGGGATGTTCAAAGCACCTGTGTCGGCATGAACCTAAGCCTTTCGTTATGTCTGCTGTCACACAGATATCACAAAGGTAGAGCATCGTTCTTGGTGAAACGCTAAAGAAGCAAATTCTGAAGAACTGTCTGAATAATTTGCACCAAAAAACCAGTGACCAGAAAAACCGTCTTCGCATAGACGAAAGACCGTCAGTTTCAGACTGAAGTTTCACCCTCTGTCATTGTTTACTTTCAGTTTTCACTTGGTTTCTGTGTGGTTTCGGCAACAAAACTACATTAGTTTTAGGAAAATGTCACACTTTTACATGTAAGGAGCTTATTTAAGGTTAGGCACTGAAATTACGTGGCTAGGGTTCGGAAAAATATCGTGGTCAGGATTAAAAATACAACTGTTTCAGCACATGTTTGAGGCTTCTCCTTCATTTTCTGGGTTACCAAGGGGATAAGTCCCTCCTCAGCTAATATATTATTGGTTGGAAAGGAGTCACAGCATCGGTAAAATCAATGGCAAAGATATCCATTATCTATACACTGGTTAATCCTCTGTAGGGTCGCTGGAGAGCTGGAGTCTATCCCAGTCGACTCAGGGTGAAGGCAGGAGACACCATGGACAGGTCACCAGTCTATCACAGGGCTACACATAGAGACAAACAACCAAGCACACTCTCATTCACACCTACAGACAATTTAGAATCATCAATTAACCTCAGCATGTTTTGGACTAGAAGATCCCCGGTTCGCATCCCGGTTAGGACGCCTGGGATCTTTCTGTGTGGAGTTTGACATGCTGAGGTTAATTGATGATTCTAAATTGTCTGTAGGTGTGAATGAGAGTGTGCTTGGTTGTCTGTCTCTATTTGAAGATAGACTGGTGACCTGTCCAGGGTGTCCCCTGCCTTCGCCCGAGTCGGCTGGGATAGACTCCAGCCCCCCCACAACCCTACAGAGGATTAAGCGGTGTAAAGATAATGGATGGATTTTTTTGGACTGTGGGAGGAAGCTGGAGTACCTGGTGAAAACCCACAGGGAGAACATGCAAAGTCCACACAGAAAGATCCCAGACGTCCTAACCGGGATGCGAACCGGGGATCTTCTAGCTGTGAGGCGACGCTGCTAACCACCAAGCGAGGATATGTTGATTGGAAACATCCGTGATAAAAAACATACTCCGACGGAACGTGTTTCCCTTAAAACGTAGCTAAGAATGCGGTTTAGTTGCATCAGGATGTAATTTTAGGGAGATCGGGTTGGATGGTTTCGACATCTGGGTTCCTTTCTTTGGAGGATTTTAGGCATGCCCAAATAGGAGTAGAACTCGGGTGGATCCAGAACTCTCTGGAGGGATCACATATCTCATCTGGCCCAGGAACACCTCGGGATTCCCCAGGAGGACCGCGAAAATGTTGGAGAGAGGGATAAACTGCTTAGCCTGCTGCCACCAGGCTTAAATATTCTTAGTTGTAGGTTTATTGGTCATATTCTAGAAGACATTTGCATCAGAAACAAAGAAAACACAAGGAGACAGTGATGTTGTAACGGCCCTAAATTGGTATATGCTTTTGTAAAGGAGCCACTTAATCTCACTGAGTCTTCTCCTGGTTGAATGAAGTTGAAATAACCATTAATAATTTAGTTAAAACTGCCTTAGAGTACACATAAGTGCCACTGAATCTAATATATGTTGTGTATTAACTATAAGCACAAATTGGGGAATCAGTTCAAGTTGCCAAACAAGCCGTAATGGAAACACGATAAAGCGGTTGCACTCAGAGCTCATTTGTCCTGATGTCAGTGAACTGCACACGGCGGCGGTGTGTTTACCATCTTCACGGCTTCTTGTTGCGCCCACTCCCAACAAAGATGGGTAGAGTTTCTCAGGGGTGGAAGACAGGGGTGGGGTTTCTCTTTGAAGATGCGACTCGGGTAGATCAAGAACTCTCTGAAGGAATCACACATCTCATCTGGCCCGGGAACACCTCAGGAATCCCCAGGAGGAGCGCGAAAATGTCGGAGAGAGGGATGACCTGCTTAGCCTGCTGCCACCACAAGCTGACATTGAATTAAATACTCTTCGCTGCAGGTTTATTGGTTAAAAGTTGTTATTGGTCGTATTCTAGAAGGCATTTGCATCAGAAACAAAGAAAACATGCTTATATGCTTTTGTAAAGGAGCCACTTAATCTCACGGAGTCTTCTCGTGGTTGAATAAAGTTTAAATAACCATTAATACCATTTTCACGGCTTCTTGTTGCGCCCACTCCCAACAAAGACAGGGGTAGAGTTTCTCAGGGGTGGAAGACAGGGGTGGGGTTTCTCTTTGAAGATGCGACGAGTTCAGTCGCGTGGGGGTGTGATTTCACATCAAAGTCTGAGTTTTAGTGCAGAATTTATCGGATTTTAAAGGTTATAAAGTACAAAATGTCACCTGGGTTGAGTCGAATCATGATCAATAATTCACAGCTGCAGCGGCGGCCTTCAGTAAATCCAGCTGACTCAACACTGGCTCTGATTGGTGGCTCCGACTGCAGGCTTCACGCTGCCACCACCGCTGCATTACTTCTGACTGACAGAAACGACGACAAGCTCTTGAACTTTCCTTCCCCTCAAACGGCAGCGATGTGACAGGAACAAGCGGCAGCGGAATAAGTAAGCAGGGGGAGGCGAAATTGGCTTTTAAGAACGAACAACCGAGGCTCCTGCTGCCGCATGCATATCAGGGGAGCAGACGATTTAAGGCAGCTCACTGTGGAGGGACCGGCGGCGAGGCTTGATGCAGGAGCTGAAACAAAACAAGTCTGTTTGTTGGAGCGGAGTGGGAAGAAAAAAGAGGCCAAGTGTTCATTCCAGGAGAGGAAGCTGAGAGGATTAGACTGAGCCCTCTCCGTCGCTTATCAGCAATTCAATTAACAAAATCTGGAAGTCTAATTTAAATTATCGGCAGGAGGAAGTCCAGAGGTCAAATGTGACGACCTGAGCTGAGAAAGGAGGCGAGTCTTTGCGCCGTCCTCAGAGGAAAAACGTGAAAATATGAGTCTGATACGTCTGAAATGAAGGCAGAAGCATGCAACTTGGACGTTAGCACACCTTCCTCCCAGCTGTCGGCCTTGTTCTGCTGTAATAATGGCAGTAATGCTAGTCCTTGTAGTTTCAATCGTAGCGTCTGGACTAGCGTACTATGTTCCACCTCTCATCCAAGAGGCTTCATCAGTTATAAACTGACTGGTTGGGAGTTCCAGATGTTTAGGGCCCTTTGTGGCCAGGTGTAAATGAGTTCTGTTTTTCCTGGGCACGGAAAGGCAGTAATGCTAACTTAGGCTAGCCGATGCTAACCAGAAACGGTTGTTACTGGAGGGACGGGACAAAGAGAAAGGATTTGTCAGACCTAGAAACTGTAAAAACAGAAAAAGCGACGACTTGATCTGAGGAAAGATGCGATTCTTTACGCCGTCCTCAGCGGAAAAGCATGAAAATATGAATACGTTCGCCTCGCAAGACTCTCCAGTGCAGGATTTATGTCTGAAATGAAAGCAGAAGCATGCAAACTGGACATTAGCACACTCTCCTCCCAGCTATCAGCGCTCTTTTCCTTTAACCATGGTAAAGCTAACTTAGGCTAGCCAATGCTAACCAGAAATTGCTATTATGTGGAGGAAAGAAGCTTCAGGTGGAGCTTAGAGCAAAGAAACACAGGTGTATTCTAGGTGGAAGTCTTTGATCAAGTGGTACACAGTTCCTATAAAACATATTCATCCCGCTTGGAAGTTTAAATTGGTTTTTATATTGATTCGTGGTCAGTTTACTTGGCTTTTTAGGTGAGAATTTACAACAAAATAAAGCTTCTTTTATGTCAAAGTGAAACCAGATTGTGAAACCAGTTTTGTTTTTTATTGTTTTTGTCTTTTTATGGAAAATAATGTGGGTTTTTTTGTGCGTGTGTGTAAAACTGAGCTGCGATTTAACCATCTGTCCTGAAAACCATGTTGTCTTTTTTAAAAAAACGCCAAAGTCCCACAATTTATCAGACCTAGAAACTTTAAAAACTGGAAAAATCTAGGGGCTGGTCCGAATAGCAATATCTATGCTCCGGATATTCGGATCCAACAATCGCCAAATATTCAGTTCGTGCCACGGTGTTGGCTGTCGGAGGGGAGCATGACCCTGGAGTTGGCAGGTCTGTGTACTAGAACCACGGCGGCGTTCTAGAGCCTCGGAGGCATACTAGAGCCTCGGCGACACTCGGCGACGCTCGGCGGCACTCGGCAGCACTCGGCAACACTCGGCAGCGTATTACAGCCTCAGCAACGCTCGGCAGCGTTTGGCACCACTTGGCGGCCCCCAGTGGTGGCGCACACAACTATTTGAATGTCTAATTATTATATCGAATACCACCACAAGGAGCGAATATTCGGATATTCGAATGTTCTGGACCAGCCCTAGAAAAATCATCAAATTTCCAACTTGTAGGAGGTCTTTGAACTCGTCATGCGTGACTTACGGTTCCATCAAGAAAATTAACAACGTCTGAGCTTAAAATCACGACATTTCATCAAAACCACTTTTAAAAAATGTGAAAAATCTACCAGATTCTGTATTAAAAGAAAAACCCTAAAACATCTGTGCTCCTGGACAAATTATTCACTCCGAATTAAAGCGTACTGACTTTTTCGGTTGAACTGCAGGCAGTGTTTACACAGAGCAGACAGAGGACGAGAATGAAAACAGAATAAAAGTGCAAAAAGTTAAATATCTGCAGCCTCTGAGTCGTCTTTCCTCCTTCCTATGGTTGCTCTGTTTCCAGTGGGGTGCAGGACTTTATATTGCAGCGAAAAATGAGCTTACAGTGAGGAAAAACGTGACGGGAGCAACAGAAAATCACCCAGAAACGGAAGGTTAAAACGCCCCTTTAACAAATTCGACAAAATCCACTGGAACACCGACACTCGACAACTAAAAGACTTGATTTCTGCAGGAAAAAATGAAATAACTTGTCTTGTAATGAGCAAAACACATGAAATAGAACCAGAATCTACTAAAAAAAAGCAATAAAGTAGATTATAAATGTGCTTTTCGAACTCATAAAGTGAAGTTTAAATCAAGAAAGTGAGAATAAACTAATATTCTGACCTTTTATTTGACTGCTTTCTTTAAATAGCATGTTTCAGGTAAGCTGTTCTAAGCAGAAGTGAATGTAAAGTTTTAAATAATAATAAGGGATGCTGAGTGTTGGGAAAAGTGCATGAAAATGTCATTATTTCCACTTTCCTTCACGGGACGCTCCGGCCTGAGGTGTGCTTCTAATGGCGGCGCTTAACGAAGCCCTCCGAGGCTCCTTCCTCCCGTCGTTTAAGTCTTCGAACTAGTCGGAGCAACGAGGAACGCAAATTAGCGTCTGCAGCAGGACAGTAAGATCGTTGCGCTGAACTCCGCTCAGGTTTTCACTCCTTTCTTTAGCGCTCTGGCTGTGTGGACGGTGATTTATGGGGATGCAGCTTCACTCCCTGCCGCTACTATCCTGGTTTCCATCACACCTGTCGTATCTGACTCCAGCAGCGTGTCGTCGGCCTCGTCGCCCGACATAAACGATAACGCGGCGGCCGTTCGCAGATTAAGGCTTCAGACTTCGAGATAGGAGTCTGGGAGGTTTTTTTTATCCTGAAGAGGCAAATTTTGAATCTCTAAGTGTTTTTCTGTGTCCTCAGGTTTCCACGGAAGCAGCTCCGCTCCTGCAAAGCGACGCCCAGACCTTCACCATCGGAGTTCTGCCTCAGATCCCGGGATTCCCTCAGCTGGCTCCGGAGTGCGACCTGCAGATCACGGTGAGGGGTTTAAAGATGGCATCTAACGTGTAAATCCTGGAAAAACTTGGATCTTATTAGCCGACATCCAGCCCCAGAGACCAGATATCGGAATTCAAATAGGAGTAATTAATCAAAAACAAATAAACTGACCAGTTTTTCAAAAAATGTAGTCGTTTAACATACACTATGCTGCCAGAAGTACTGGGACGCCCCTCCAGATAATTGAATCCAGGTGTTCCAATCACTTCCATGGCCACAGGTGTATAAATCCAGCCTCTAGACATGCAGACTGCTTCTACAAACATCAGTGAATGAATGGGTTGATCTCAGGAGCTCGGTGGATTCATGGTGGTACCCTGATAGGTTGCCAGCTGTGCAGTAAGTCCAAGACCTCCAGACTTGGTGTGGCCTTCAGATCAGCTCCAGAACAGTGGTAGAGAGCTTCATGGAATGGGTTTCCTGCATCCAAGCCTTACATCACCAAGTGCAATGCAAAGCGTTGGATGCAGTGGTGTAAAGGACGCTGCCACTAATATAATAATAATGCATTGGTTTTATGTGGCGCTTTTCAAGGCACTCAAAGACTCTTTACTCCATTCACTCCATACTCCATGGTGCTAAGCTACATACGAAGCCACAGCTGCCCTGGGGTAGACTGACGGAGGCCAGGCTGCTCCATCAGCCCCTCCAACCACCACCAACCACTCACTCTCTCACTGCATCCACCCAGGCTTCCTGGCGTTCCCTCACGGTCTCCCATCCAGGTACCGACCAGGCCCAACCTCGCTTAGCTTCCCAGATCTGACAGGATCGGACATCCACAAGGCGGTATGGCCGCCAGTGGATGAGTATTGGTTTGGTGGTTGCCAGTAGAACGGTACTTCCTGACTGCATTGTGCCAAGTGTAAAGTTTGGTGGAGGGGGGGTTGTGGTGTGGGGTTGTTCTTCAGGGGTTGGCCTTGGCCCCTTAGTTCCAGTGAAAGGAACTCTTAATGCTTCAGCAGAGCAAGACATTCTGGACAATTTGATGCTCCCAATTTTGTGGGAACAGTTTGGGGATGGCCCCTTCCTGTTCCAACATGGCTGCCACCAGTGCACAAAGCAAGGTCCATAAAGACATGGATGATCCAGTCTGGTGTGGAGGAACTGGACTGGCCTGCACAGAGTCCTGACCTGAACCCAATAGAACACCTTTGGGATGAATTAGAGTGGAGACTGAGAGCCAGGCCTTCTGGTCCAACATCTGACCTCACAAATGGTCAAAGATTCTCATGAACACACTCCTAAACCTTGTGGAAAGCCTTCCCAGAAGACTTGTAGCTGCAAAGGGTGGAACAACTCCATAATAAACCCTACAGACTAAGAATGGGACGTCATTAAAGTCCATGTAAAGGCAGACGTCCTAGTACTTGTGGTTATATAGTGTATATAATAACATAAATCACATATATTAAAGAGCATAAATGCAGGATGCTAATATGTAAAGCTAGTAATATAAACATAGTGGATATGTTGTTGTGTATTCATGAGTAATGTGGAATAGAATTATTGGTCAGAACTAATGAGAAAACAGCTGAACAGACATATAAAACCTTGAAATCAACATAATACAGATATTTACCTGATGATTAAAGCCACCAAATGTTATTTTAAAGCCACTGAAAAGTACAAAAACTTTAAATAATGTAGAAGTGATAGGACGTCTTTGATTTTTTAAGATGTTTTCAATGGATATGAAGAAAAACATCCTGGTAAAATGTCCTAAAAGGGGGATTTTCCAGCTCCGAAGCTAATTTCAGGAGGCGGCTGGTGAGGCTTTAGAGGTGCTATAGGAGAAAAAATCCATAACTCCAGAAGTATTTGGAGTAGAGCCGCGGGATTTAGCAAGGCTCCATGATTCAGGTCGGAGAAAATCCATGAGATCAGCTGGGAGGAACAACAGGTGAGTAAACATCCGTCTTTGTTCAGGGATGAAGTGAAGCTGAAATGTTTGTTGGTATTTTCAGGTTCAGCTTCAGGAACTTTATTTTAATCTGTGGATGATTTTTAATAAATCTTTTAAGGATTCCACTGATTTCACTTGTAAATACTCGAGTTTAATCATTAAAATTAGCCAGATATAAATTAGTTTCACCCCCTCGTGTCCTTGTTGTCGTAACTTACCGAAGTGCTGCACGTTATAAAACATCCAACAACAAAATATTTGCCAAAAAAAGAAAGGAAACAAGATTTAAACTTACAAAATAAAATAAATAAGAAATGCTTAAAAAAATCAAGACAGAAAAAGGATAAATACTTGGAAAATTTAATTGTTGAAGAAAATAAAATACATAATACAAACTTACTATTAAAATTTTAAAAAAATACAAAAAGTTATGACTTTGTTAAATAAATTTAAATACCAAAACAACAACAAGAAAACAAAGAGAATGACATCTAAAGTCAGGTTGTAAATCAAAATTTAATAAATATAAAATACAACAAAATCAACTTGTAAGATCAGAGGAGGTAAAAGAAATAGGAAAATAAAAACAAATAATAATTATTTTTTAAAAAGGACACAGAGCGGGATAAAAACTTGTAAAATATTAAAGTTATAAGACGGGCTACAACAAAAATACGAGCAAAAAATTGAAAAAAAAATCTAAAATACTAAAAAGCACCAGAAAAAAATTAATTTAAAAAAAACTATAAATGACTTTAAGTAAAATTAATATAAAATACTAAAAAAATATTTTTAAAAAACTTAAGATTAATTTCTAAAATAAAATTAATACAAACATATAAAACATATAAAAACTTAAGAATCATTGATAAAATAAAATAAATTTAAAATGCTGCAAAAAATAAAGACAAAAAACAAGACGAAACTTTAGATTAATTTTCCAAAATAAAGTCAATATTAAATGCCTAAAAAATAAAAAGGGAAAAAATAGGATAAAATATAAATCTTAATTTGAAAATATGGACAGAAAAATACTAAAAAAAAAAGCAGGAAAGAAAGAATAGGACAGAAACTTTCAGAAAAATTAAATCAAATAAATATAAATGATGGAGCACTTAGAGAAAGAAAAAGCTTTTGAAAACAAGAGATTTTCCTTAAATGTTTTGATAGAGAAGGAACATTTGACTGAAAGGTGAATGAATTTTAATTTAAACGTCCTTGAGAATGTTTTATTTCCTAAAAAAATGAGCAGCTGGTTTGGTTTCTGCTGGTTTCTGCCTGGACTTTACCGACCTCTCTTCTCCCCTCAGGCTCTGGAGGACCGAGTGACTGAACTGACTCCTTCGGCTTTGTCCTTCGTCGACGCCGAGACGCCGAACGAGAAGCTCGCCTACAACATCACCAAACCGCTGCCGCCCGGACAAGGTCAGGAGATTACAAAATAAAAGCCCTGTCAGCGGAGGTTTAATTAGAAACTCCTGCTGCTCCTCGTTAACTATCTCTTAAGTGGTCGAGTTTTGCTGCTCAGTGAGTCGAACCAGAACCGTCCTGCATCCAGACGGTCTCCTTTAACGTCAGAGGAGGAAGTGGAAGAATTAGGATCTCCCAGGTTGGAGCTGAAGCCTCCTCCATCAGCCTCCAGAATGATTAATCAGAGCTTCCTCTCTCTGCTGGACTTAATGTGGCGTTCACGAGCGCCGACATTAACTTCAGCGCCGGGCCGTCTGTCAGGAAGCTGCATCGTTTTCAGCTCTCGATCTAATGAAAGGGAAAAACGGCTCACAATGAGTCGTATTCATCAGCTAATGGACGGGTAGATTAGCATGGAGGAGGAGGAGGAGGAGGAGGAGGAGGAGGAGGAGGAGGAGGTCCAGTAGCTCCGGCTTTGTCTGGAAGATAAATGAAAAGTTTTACACAAACATCCCTCAGAAGCAGAAATAATAACTTCAGTGGTTGAATTAAAGCGCAGCGGCTTCAGCTAGAAAGCAGAAGATAACACTGAAGTTAGAGAGCATGAACACAAAATCAGTTTTTAAATTTTTAAATTACAAATAAAATCTGGTAAAATCACAGAAAAAAACAAAAAACAAACAAAATAAATAGATAAAAATCTGTATATTTAGAAATATGATTAGATTTTATTTACCATGTTTGTTGGAGGGTAAAAAAAAATAAAACTGTATTTAAATCAGCAAAAAATTAGCATTATTTCACAGATATTTGCCATTATTTGAAAGTAAAGTTGTAACATTTAGTTGTTTATTTTTTCTGTTTTGTTAAATTATAAATAACTAGTAAAACTACAGAATAAGTATTAATTTACATCCACAAAAATATTAACATTTTTACAATATTTACAATGGGTCGTATTCATCAACTAATGGACTGATAGATTTGTGTGGAGACGCTCTGAACAGAACCGACGAGGAGGAAGACGAGGTTCTGTACAGCATCAATCCAAAATTTTCAACGCCAGCTTTGTACAAACATCCCTCAGAACATCCCTCATCTCGGTGTGTTTGTCTGAAAATGATAATACAGAAAGATATTCACAGATTAGAAATCCCGGCATCAAAACACAGTCGATGCCTCTTTCCATCGTTGTCAGGTAGACAATGTGCTACAAGCCCAGCTTTATCAACAGTAGCTGTCTTTCAGGCTGCAGAAATAACACTGGTGTCTATGAGCAGCCGGCTGGGAGATGAGTGAACAGGGACCGTCTGCAAATTACAAAACCTCTCCAACAGCGTAGAGAGACACCACACAGATATTCAATAATGTCACCCTGATACACTGTAGAGTCACCAGAATCACTGCAGCCATCAACTGGCTCCTGTTGATCAGACCACAACACTTGGTTTGAGACACATGTAGATATAAAAATCATACCGTCTGTAAAATTGCAATTTGCAGACGGTCCCTGTTCACTCGTCTCCCAGCGGCTGCTCATAGACACCAATGTTATTTCTGCAGCCTGAAAGACAGCTACTGTTGATAAAGCTGGGCTTGTAGCACATTGTCTACCTGACAACGATGGAAAGAGGCATCGATTATGTTTTGACAACGTGTCACTAATGAGTTATTGATGCTGGAAGTTCACGTAAGCACGAAAAACTTAGATTTTAATGTTTTTTCTGCCAATGTCCCTTTAGGGCTTCCGTACTAAAACACTGGAGGTGAATGGATTTTAGTTTGCGGGACAAGAGTCTTTCTAGAAACACAATCAACACTCAGAACAAAGAGTTTTTACAGAGGAAATAGTCCTTTTTTTGTACTGACTGCAGTTCAGTCTCTGGGTTTCACTGGACAAGGCCTTTAATCCGGTTAATCCACTGGTAAATATTGATAAATCAAAGCTTTATCAATTGATTTTGCTAATTTGTGACCACGAAAAGTGAATGAACTGAGTAGAAGGAGTCCTGTAGTCTTAGTTAAATCATGACCTTGGCATACTAGTGATACTGTGAGATTAACAGGCCTCATAATGGTCTTGTTGCTCAGCAGTCTATCACGCCTGAAAGCGGGTCGGTTAATCAACTAATCCGCTGCCGGTTAAATATTGCACATCTGTTCGTAGCGCTTCCCACCCAGCTGAGATCAGCTCTGCCTCCACGTTTGGGGCAGATTCAGGATGAATCCCCACAGCGGGACTAAATGGAGTCTCCGGCTGTGCTGTGTGCTTTCAGGGGCCATCGAGCACCGGGACCGGCCGTACACTCCGGCGAAGCATTTCACTCAGGCCGACGTCAACAACGGGAAGATCATTTACAGACCGCCGCAGGCTCCGTCACACCTGCAGGAGCTCTACCAGTACTCCTTCATAGGTGAGAGGAAAACACACAAACATAAATTATGCATCATGTACACACCGACAGTTCACTGAACATCATCTCCTGTGTGCACTGTACCCCAGATTTAATGACTGAGGAGCAGATTTTGGTTAAAAAACATCCAAAATCTGTGTTTTATCCACTTGATTGAGGGTAAATTACAACAGAAACGGCATCAAAAGTTAACAGAGTCACTCAAGAGGCAGCAGAGGCTGGACTCGCATTTTGTTTTTGGATCAATACCTGCAAAATGCCAAGACACGCTGCTTTGTAAAAATTAAAAAGCCATCAATAAACAGGCTCAGATCATGCAAAAACAAAGAGCAGCTCATAAAAACATCAATCAAAGCTGAGAAAGTTGATGAATTTGAAATAAAGCATCGATATCTTGAGGACGAGCAAATCCACCGTGAGTAAACAGACATATAGGAAAGTATTAGCATAGAAAAACATGTATATTAAAGGAAAAAACACGCCTACAAGGTGCAATCAGTCACTTCAGAGACTGTGTTTATGAAAATCAAAAGCCTGATTTGGCTGGAAGTGGTCCCACTGTGCAGTCATGCTCAGCTCCCAGCGCTCCTGCGACGCTTGTAAAGCTACCTGGAAGTGCCGCCATGTAAACATGTATCATCTGCGATGGGCGCCGAATCTCCCAAACTGTCAAAACTTGAGTTTTATTTTGAAGAGGAGGAAGAGGAAGCACTACTTTAGCAAGTAGAGCAAGTGGAGAGCGGTGATTGTGGTGTTTAGTTTGAATTTTAATTGTTGTTAATGGCTGAAGAGGTTTTCCATGCTTATGTGGTCAATAGCGTTGTTAGCTAGTAAAGGGGCACCATGACAAAGACTTCTGTAGCAGTTAATGACCTCTGACAAGTGCTTACAAGTCGTGTGGGTAAATTACACTGTTCAAATTTTAATTGTTGTTAATGGATGAAGAGGTTTTCCGTCCTTATGTGGTCAATAGCATTGTGGGGCTATAGCTCGTAAAGGGGCACCATGACAAAGACTTCTGTGGTGGTTAATGACCTCCGGCCAGCAATATTAGTGTTGGACCCACAAAAAAAGTGTGAAATTCGTATAATAAATCAATCAATTACTGAAAAATGTTGCTGCACATATTGCTTATTCAACCATCGCATATCAGAGTGGACATAAACAAAGGATCGGATTGAGGTTTTTGTAGATACCGATCAGTTAATGGGCCCCAATCCCGATCTAAAGTCTGGGCTCGGGATATTCCTACTTTAAAATATTTTGCAAGTCAACTATTTATTCTAAGGTAAAGGAACTGAATTGAAATCTTATCGCTTGTTTAACCCAAGAGATTACGCTAACAAGGTTACAAATTCATTTAAGCTAATTTGGGCATCTAAGGCTTGTACCGGGTCAACATTTTCGCTAGTTAGCTTGCGGCTAAACCCAGATTAGCTTTCAAAGTGATTAAAATCGATTCTAAAACAATCAAGGAGCCAATGGAAAGAAGCCAGAACTCGGGCAATGTTTTGTCGTCTGTTAAAATCAGTAAAATGTGAAAATTACTTTCGATTTCTGCCAGAAAAGAGGTAATTGCAGTCGTCAAACGTGTAAAAAATAAGTGCATGAATGTCTTTTTCCTATGGAAGCCCGAAGCGGCCACGGTCCAACTTCATTGTTTTCGCTCTGTTTTCTCGAGAAAACGAGATAATTCTTCTTCGTTTTCTCGTTATAACGACATCATTTTGTCGTTACAACGAGTAAACAAAATCCGTTATCTCGTTATAACAACTTAATTTTCCCGTGAGGTACAAAGCGAAACCAACCCTCCAGACCAGAAGGAGCTCTGCCACCGCTGCACACTACCGACTGAGAGTTCGTTAAAGTTGGAAAGATGTTCACAGATTCAGACTTCCAGCATCAATAACTTATTAGTGACACGTTGTCAAAACATAATCGATGCCTCTTTCCATCGTTGTCAGGTAGACAATGTGCTACAAGCCCAGCTTTATCAACAGTAGCTGTCTTTCAGGCTGCAGAAATAACACTGGTGTCTATGAGCAGCCGGCTGGGAGATGAGTGAACAGGGACCGTCTGCTAATTACAAACTGCTGCAACAGCGAAGAGAAACACGACACAGATATTCAATAACTTCACTCTTATACACTGTAAAAAAAAAAAACTCTGTCTCACCCTCAAAAGGGTCCTGCTGATCATACTTTCATGTTTTTTACGTCCAAGTCTCGTCTGTACAGGCTTTAACTTGGAAAATATCATAAGCAGTCGAACATTATGGTTTAAATGAATCAATTAATGAATCAATTAGTCTGGTTTGGGTCTAGTCTGACCAGCAGGAGCCAGTCGATACAGTCGGTACAGTACAGTGAAGTTATTGAATATTTGTGTCGTGTTTCTCTACGCTGTTGCAGAGGTTTTGTAATTTGTAGACGGTCCCTGTTCACTCATCTCCCAGCCGGCTGCTCATAGACACCAGTGTTATTTCTGCAGCCTGAAAGACAGCTACTGTTGATAAAGCTGGGCTTGTAGCACATTGTCTACCTGACAACGATGGAAAGAGGCATCGATTATGTGTTGACGTGTCACTAATGAGTTATTGACGCTGGAAGTCTGAATCTGTGAACATCTTTCCAACTTTAACGAACTCTCAGTCGGTAGTTTGCAGCGGTGGCAGAGCTCCTTCTATTCTGGAGGGTTGGTTTCGCTTTGTACCTCACGGGAAAATTAAGTCGTTACAATGAGAAAACAGAGCGAAAAAATTAAGAAAAAATATTTTTCTTCCCCGCAAAATGTGATTAAAATTAGATTAAATTAAATAATCTGAGCAGAAAGTGAGCAAATAAAGCCAGAATTTATAAAATCTCTCCATTGTAGGCTTAAAAGGAAACTATTTTTAGGTTCTGTTATGGGGAAATGTGACTAATCAGCTTGAATTTATGTTATTTATAATGAATTTTAGTGGTAATAAGAACTAAGAAGCTAATATTTGCACTAAAAATAATGCTTTAGACATCTCTATTAACCTTCGTAATCCTTCTGTAATTCAGATTTCTTGTAAAAATGTGAATAAAATTAGATTAAATTAAGTAATTAGAGCAGAAAATAAGCTGTTTATAGATTATGTTATAGAGAAATGTGACTTATCACCTTGAATTTATGTTATTTATAATAAATTTTAGTAGTAATAAGGAGTAAGAAGCTAATATTTGTATGAAAGTAGCCGTTAAAGAGCAAAATATCTGGCTTTAAACCTGCAAAAAGCACATAAATAATGCTTTAGACGTCTCTTTTACGCTTCGTAATCCTTCTGTAATTCAGATTTTAATTAAATTAGAACAGAAAATCCAACGAGTAACGAAAAATAACCTCACTATAATGATTAAAGTGATATTAACACCTGTGTGAGGCTGTTTTTGCCGCAGTTCAGGACAGAAAAGGAGCAATAAAAGACAGAAAATGAAATTAACAGAAAAATTAAGTTGGACCGTTTAGGGCTTCCTTATTTTCCAGGTGCAAGATCTAAAAAGCAAACCAGAGATGCCTTCCCTGATAAACGGAGCCGATTTCAGTGCAGCGGTCGAGCTTTTTGTGTGCGGTTCCTTCAGGATTTGATATGCATTCGGAACAGAGGAGCAATTTCGCCCGGTTGCTGGTGAAGTTTGGTTAACTTCTGCACAACTCCTGATTTCCCCGCCCGAGATTGTGAGTCGTATTTATGTAGATATTTAACAGCAAAGCTTCATCCGCCGTAAACAGAGAGCAGTTTAAGTGTTTTAGAGACAATCTGAGGGCGGCTGAGACGTTTTCAAAGGAAATCTGAGCCTCTTTTAAGAGTTCCCTAATCCCAGATCAAAGCCGACGTAGATTCCTCTTAATCTGGGTTTTTTGGAGCTCCGGTGGAAGCCTGGCGTCGGTAAATCATCCTCATTGCCTCCTGAGTTTTACGCTCCGTCGCTTCCCGGGTTCAGTTTTTTTTATGCTCGGTGCAGCGCCCTGTCAGCGCCGCCCGAGTCCACAGTCTTTTACTTTTATCACCTCACAGCTCTAACGGTTCTCTCTTTTTTTTTAAACTCCCACAGGGCTGCCGGAGTCGCTGAGCGTTTATTTCACAGGTAAACACTTCATCTGCTTCCTAGAGGAGGAAATGAGTCCCGTCTTCCTCCGTTCTCCGCCTCCTCTCCCGGTTTCCTTCGCTGTCTTTCTCCCTCTCCGTCCTCGTTTTCCTCTAATCATCGTCACCTCTTCCTCACACTCTCACCCCGACCTCCATCCATCACGTCCTCCGACTTTGTCAGCAGAGGATAAATCCGATGTGTCATGTGCTGCCTTCGCTTTCCTCCCTCCTCCAGTTGCTCTTCTGCATATTTTCCCTCCATCTCCCTTGTCTGAGAGGCATGTTTTCTTATTAAAAAATGTCAAAATTACACCATTTACCAGTGAGAATCCACAGATTTCTCATTTTTGTTGGGCGTATCGTTCTGTCAGGAAAAATAACCAAATCAAAAAATATCAAAATCAGTTTATTGGGCATGTCTCGGGAAAATAAATTACCAAAAATAAGCAGTTTATCTGAACCAGATGCTGTAAAAAACAAAAAATTCTGTGCTTCTACGTGCAAATGAGAAGCCATGACTGACTGAGCTGCAACCAACACTCATGTAAGTAAAATTCAAAGACTTTTTCGCTGAATTTCAAGCTGCAGAAACAAATTAGAGACACTGAGATTAAAATCAAACCGACCAGATCAATAAAATGAATGCAGCATGGCTCAGAAACAGTGAACAGAGGAGACGTGACTGACTCAGCTGCTGCCAACAGTCGCACGGCAAAAATTTCAGAAACTTCTCGGCTGAACTGCAGGCTGTGTTTAAGCAAGAGCATCGGCACTGGTCACTACCTGGAGCATCTCCCAAACAGGCCTGGGTCAATTGAACATGGCAGTGCTGGTTGTATTAGCAGTTAGCATTAGCATTTAACAGTTAGCTAAATGGCAGCATCGGCACTGGTCACTACCTGGAGCATCTCCTAAAGGGGCTTGGGTCAGTTGAACGTGGCAGTGTTGTTTGAATTAGCAATTAGCATTAGCATTAAGCTAAATGTAGCATCAGCTCTGCTCACTACATGGAGCATCTCCCAAACAGGCCTGGGTCAGTTGAATGTGGCAGTGCTTGCTGAATCAGTAGTTAGCATTAGCATTTAGCTAAATGGTAGCATCGGCACTGGTCACTACCTGGATCATCTCCTAAACGGGCCTGGGTCAGTTGAACATGGCAGTGCTGTTTGTATTAGCAGTTAGCATTAGCATTTAGCAGCTAGTTAAATGGTAGCATCGGCACTGGTCACTACCTGGAGCATCTCCCAAACAGGCCTGGGTCAGTTGAACGTGGCAGTGCTGGTCTAAGTAGCAGTTAGCATTAGCATTTAACAGCTAGCTAAATGGTAGCATCGGCACTGGTCACTATCTGGAGCATCTCCTAAACAGGCCTGGGTCAACTGAACGTGGCAGTGCTGGTTGAATTAGCAGTTAGCAGTTAGCTAAATGGCAGCATCGGCACTGGTCACTACCTGGAGCATCTCCTAAACGGGCCTGGGTCAGTTGAACGTGGCAGTGCTGGTGCTGGTTGAATTAGCAGTTAGCATTAGCATTTAACAGCTAGCTAAATGGTAGCATCGGCACTGGTCACTACCTGGAGCATCTCCTAAACGGGCCTGGGTCAGTTGAACGTGGCAGTGCTGGTGCTGGTTGAATTAGCAGTTAGCATTAGCAGTTAGCTAAATGGCAGCATCGGCACTGGTCACTACCTGGAGCATCTCCTAAACGGGCCTGGGTCAGTTGAACGTGGCAGTGCTGGTGCTGGTTGAATTAGCAGTTAGCATTAGCATTTAACAGCTAGCTAAATGGTAGCATCAACTCTGGTCACTACTTGGAGCATCTCCTAAACAGGCCTTGGTCAACTGAATGTGGCAGCGCTGGTTGAATTAGCAGTTAGCATTAGCAGTTAGCAGTTAGCTAAATGCAGCATCGGCACTGGTCACTACCTGGAGCATCTCCTATATGGGCCTGGGTCAGTTGAACGTGGCAGTGCTGGTTGAATTAGCAGTTAGCAGTTAGCTAAATGGTAGCATCAACACTGGTCACTACTTGGAGCATCTCCTAAACAGGCCAGGGTCAACTGAATGTGGCAGCGCTGGTTGAATTAGCAGTTAGCATTAGCATTTAGCTAAATGTAGCATCAGCACTGGTCGCTACCTTGAGCATCTCCTGAACAGGCCTGGGTCAGTTGAACGTGGCAGTGCTGGTTGGATTGTGTAGCAGCAGTGTGAACTGGCACTAGGGGGGGCGACTCTGGGACGCCAGAGTTCACCTCCTAGCCTCCTGGAGGTGTCGTGGGACTAAGTAGGAGAAACAGCGTTGAAGGGAGGTTTCCACCTGATGACCCCCAGAGACGTGTTAGGAATCACTGCTCACTGGAAGGTATAGAGACAGATTAGGGATCCTAGGTCCTTCATGGAGGATGAATCCTTTCTTTTGTTTTTCTCTTTTAATGATTTATGACATTTTAAGTGTGTCATCCTGCATAAAAGACATTTCTGAGTTCTCTATTCTTCTCGTCGTGGTTGTTGTGTTTCCATAGAGGAGCAGGACTTTATACTGCAGTGAAAAATGAACCACGATGAGGAAAAATAAAGGGTTAACTCCCTCTTCTCTTGCCTCTTACTTCCTCCTTTCCCCGTCAAATTAAAGCTCCTCTTCCCACGTTTAATTCTCCCCCCTCTCTTCCCTTCTCTGTTTTCATTCCTCCTCCTTTTCATCTCCACCATAAACACCCTTTGTCTTCCCTCCCCTCAGGATTTTTCCCGGCCTCTTCATTTTTCTAAAATTCTCTTTCCTCTTTATCTTTTTCCTCAGCTCCGAACTTAATCTCCTCCTCTTTGTTTCCCGACTCTAAATCTCTTCTTCTTCACGTCTCCTCCTCCTCCTCCTCCTCCTCGTCTGCTGCTTCGCTTTTTTTCCTCTATCTCCGCCGCTCCGATCCAGGCTTCGTCTAAATCTTCAGATCCTTAAACCGAGCGTCTTCTGCTCGCTGGACAGTCGGTTATTGTCCTGCAGCAGAGAGGAAAAAGTCGATTTAATAATAACTTTATTGACATAACAGCCTTTAGATACAATAAAAAACAGATTTCTGCATGTAAATAAGCAAAAAACATCACCAAATATAATAAAAGTGAGTCTTAACAGGTGATTTAAAAGAGGGGAAAGGGTTATTTATATGTTTGTATGTTTTATTCTCCATTACAGTTCAGTGTAATTAGCCTAATTATTGATTAATTGATCCTTTTCATAGCTGATCATCAGTCTCATCGCAGCTTCTTAATTGCGAGATTTGCAGCTTTTCTCTTTATACAATTAAAACTTTTAATTTCTGGAGTTTCCCCCCAGACAAAAAAGTTTCTTAAGACTTGTCTTTGGATGTTTTTTCACTCTTTTCTGACGTTTAATTGAATAAAACCTCTCGATTGATCAGATGTCTGACGAGTGAGAGTCAGAACTTGTTACTGTAAGAGAGCAAACCCCCATCCAGCTTCTACCGCTTATCATGGAGGCCCCCGAGGCGTGCCCAGGCCAGCCGAGAGACATAGTCCCTCCAGGGTGTCCTAGGTCTTCCCCGAGGCCTCCTCCAGGTGGGACATGCCTGGAACACCTCACCCACACCGGGGATCGGGTCACCAAGGCCCCCGCCGTCGACCGCTGCCCGACCCACATAGCACCCGGCCCCTACGGGTTCCCGGCCACCAGGCGCTTCCACTCGAGCCCCAACCCCAGGCCTGGCTCCAGGGTGGGACCCCGGCTGTGCCATACCGGGCGACGTCACGGTCCTTGTTTCTCTTCAGTCTGACCCGTCACCTAGGACCTGTTTGCCTTGGGAGACCCTACCAGAGGCATAAAGCCCCCCGACAACACAGCTCCCAGGATCATCTGGGCACTCAAACTTCCCCACTAGTCCCTTCAGTGTGTCCTGGGTCTACCCCGAGGCCTCCTCCTGGTGGGACATGCTTGGATCAGGTCACCGAGGCCCCCGCCGTCGACCGCTAACCGATCCACATGGCACCCGGCCCCTACGGTTCCCTGGCCACCAGGCGCTCCCACTCGAGCCGCAACCCCAGGCCTGGCTTCAGGGTGGGGCCCCAGCTGCTCCATACCGGGCGACGTCACGGTCCTTGTTTCACTTCTGTCCATAGGGGTTTTCAAGCTGCTTTTAGTCTGACCCATCACCTATTGGAGACCCTACCAGAGGCAGAAAGCCCCCGACAACACAGCTCCCAGGATCATTCGGGCACTGAAACTCCCCCACCAGTTCCTTCAGCATGTCTTAGGTCTACCCCGAGACCTCCTCCTGGTGGGACATGCCAGGAATACCTCACCCATGCTTGTGTCCGGGGATCAGGTCGCAGAGGCCCCCGCCGTCAATCTGCCCAAGCCACATAGCACCCGGCCCCTACGGTTCCCCGGCCACCAGGCACTCCCACTCGAGCCCCAAACCGAGGCCTGGCTCCAGGGTGGGACCCTGGCTGCGCCATACCGGGCGACGTCACGGTCCTTGTTTCTCCTCTGTCCATAGGGGTTTTCAAACTGCTTTTAGTCTGACCCGTCACCTTTTGGAGACCCTACCAGAGGCAGAAAGCCCCCGACAACATAGCTCCCAGGATCATTCAGGCACTCAAACTAACCCGCCAGTCCCTTCAGCGTGTCCTGGGTCTACCCCGAGGCCTCCTCCCCGTGGGACATGCCAGGAACACCTTCCTAGGGAGGCATCCAGGAGGTAGATGTCCAAGCCACCTGAACTGACTCCTCTCGATGTGGAGAAGTAGCGGCTCTACTCCGAGCTCCTCACTCGATCTCTAAGGGATCACCCAGCCACCTTGCAGGGGAAACTCATTTCAGCTTCTTGTATCCAGGATCTCGTTCTTTCGGTCAGGACCCAAAGTTGACGACCATAGCTGAGAGTCGGAATGTAGGTTGACCTCGCCTTTTGGCTTAGCTCCTTCTTCACCATGACAGACCGATACAGCGACCGCATGACTGCAGACGCTGCACCGATCTGCCTGTCAATCTCGCGCTCCATCCTCCGCTAACTCGTGAGTCGAGAGACATAGTCCCTCCAGCGTGTTCTGGGTATACCCCGTTTCCCACTCGAGCCCCAACCCCAGGCCTGGCTCCAGGGTAGAGCCCCCGGCTGTGCCATACATGGCGATGTCACGGTCCTTGTTTCTCTTCGGTCCATTGGGGTTTTCAAACTGCTTTTAGTCTGACCCGTCACCTAGGACCTTTTTGCCTTGGGAGACCCTACCAAAGGCATAAAGCCACACGACAACACAGCTCCCAGGATCATTCAGGCACTCAAACTCCCCCACCAGTGAAATCTCAAAAGGTGAAGAATTTAGAGGCTATTTGCATTAAAACGTCTGTTAAAGAGGAAAATATCCGACTTTAAACCTGCAAAATGCACATAAATAAAGCTTTAGACGTCTCTTTTAACCCTCGTAACCTTTCTGTAATTCAGATTTTTTTTTTAATAAAATTTGCATTATTTAGATATTTTCCTCTTTAACAGATGTTTTAATGCAAACAGCCTCTAAATTCTTCACCTTTTGAGATTTTCTGTCTTTTATTGCTCCTTTTCTGTCCTGAACTGCAGCAAAAACAGCCTCACACAGGTATTAATATCACTTTTATCACTATAGTGAGGTGATTTTTCGTTACTCGTTGGATTTTCTGCTCTAATTTAATCAAAATCTGAATTATAGAAAGGTTACAAGGGTTAAAAGCGACGTCTAAAGCATTATTTATGTGCTTTTTGCAGGTTTAAAGTCGGATATTTTGCTCTTTAACAGCTACTTTAATGCAAATATTAGCTTCTAACTTCTTATTACCAGTAAAATTCATTATAAATAACATAAATCCAAGCTGATTAGTCACATTTCCCCATAACAGAACCTAAAAATAGTTTCCTTTTAAGCCTACAATGGAGAGATTTTATAAATTCTGGCTTTATTTGCTCATTTTCTGCTTTAATTATTTAATTTAATCTAAATTGAATCACATCTGTACAAGAAATCTGAATTAGAAGTCTCTATTAACCCTCGTAATCCTTCTGTAATTCAGATTTCATGTAAAAATGTGATTAAAATTAGATTAAATTAAGTAATTAGAGCAGAAAATAAGCTTTTTATAGATTCTGTTATAGAGAAATGTGACTTATCGCCTTAAATTTATGTTATTTATAATGAATTTTAGTGTTAATAAGAAGTTAGAAGCTAATATTTGCATTAAAGTCGCTGTTAAAAAGGAAAATATGTGACTTTATATGCTTCAGATGTCTCCAGTAACCCTTATAATCTGTAAACATTTCATATAAATTAAATTAGAGCAGAAAATCGAGCAGTCAGACAGTAAAAATCTCCAGTGTGACGAGGTTTTAGCTGCAAAAAGAGCCTGAAAACATCCAAAGAAGAAGCTGTTCAAAGAGGAGAAGTGAGTTATAAAGAATTCAAAGGCTCATGTTTGCTCTGTTGAAGAGGCAAAACGTCCGATTGACTTTATTCTGCGGCTGTGAAATTAAAAACCTACACGGAGCGGGGAAATGATGATGTTTTATCTTTGTGTTATTCAGATTTCTGCAAAAAAAATCCACATTTTTCAGTCAGCAGACGTTAATCGAAGCGCCAGAAACGAATTTATCGTGTGGATTTCCTCTTTTTAATTCAAAATATTGAGTTACTGAGCAGAATAAAGCTCTGAACCAGATATTTTTTGCTTCGTCTTTCTGAATCGATGCTCCGTCTCCTTCCTTCTGCAACCGATAACTGGATTTTAGCACTTAGCATTAGCATTAGCTTGTTTATTTATTTGTTTATTTCCGAGTTAAATCTGGATTTTTTTATCGTTTTTACAACAACTGCTTCTGTTTTTCTGTTTAAACCTTCAGTATCTGAGGTGTGTGAGTTTGTTTGACTCATCCCGATGTGTTTTTTGCATCCTTTTCCATCTGTTCGCCTCCCTCTCGTGTTTGTTCGCAGTGTCGGACGGTGAGCACACGACCCCCGAGCTGGACTTCGCCGTCCTGCTGCTGTCCAACCACCACCAGCCGCCGGTGTTCCAGGTTCTGGACCCGCTGCTGGAGGTCAGCCGGGGAGGCCAGGCGTCCATCGGTAGGGAACGATAACCCCGACGCGGCCGGTTTGATGAAGTCGTGCTGCGGCTCCGTGTTGATTTGCCGTGTTTTTGCAGGAGGCCAGCAGCTGGCGGTGAGCGACGCCGACACGGCTCCGGACGAGCTGGAGTTCGAGCTGGTGGAAGCTCCGGTCCACGGAGAGCTGATCAAGACCGACGGCAAAGCAAACACCCGCATGGCTAATGGTAAAATAACACGCCAACACCAGCAACATCAATCTAACCCACGAGAAAGTCATGTTATCTTTAAAGAATCGCCTAAATCCGACCAATTATCAGAGCTATGAAGTGTAAAAACAGAAATAATCAACAGGTTTAATGAGTTTCAAGTGGCTCCAAATCTAAGCTTAAAAGTTTATTCGACGTTTTTAATTTAAAAATAAACTAATCACTTTAACCAGATTCTGTAAAAAAACAAAAAATTCAAGGCTTCTCGGTGCAACCAAAAAGCCAAGACTGACTCGGCTGTGAGCAACAGTCACCTGACTAAAAATTCAGGAAATATTCGGTTGAACTGCAGGCAGTGTTTCTACAGAGCAGAGAGGAGAATCAGAGCTACTGGATCAATAAATTAAATGCAGCACGGCTCAGAAACAGTGAAAAACGAGACTCAAAATGACAAAAATTAGACACAAAATGACAAAAATTAGACACAAAATGCAAAAAGCGAGACTCAAAATGACAAAAACGAGACACAAAATGACAAAAATGAGACTCAAAATGACAAAAATGAGCACAGAATGCAAAAAACGAGACTCAAAATGACAAAAACGAGACACAAAATGACAAAAATGAGACTCAAAATGACAAAAATTAGACACAAAATGACAAAAAAATGAGACACAAAATGACAAAAATTAGACAAAATGACAATAATGAGACACAAAACGACAAAAATGACACAAAATGACAAAAATGAGAAAAAAATGAGAAAAATGATGAAAATGAGACACAAAAATGACAAAAATGTGACACAAAATGACAAAAAAATGAGACAAAAAAATGACAAAAATGAGACAAAATGACGAAAATGAGACAAAAATGAGACAAAATGACGAAAATGAGACACAAAAATGACAAAAATGTGACACAAAATGACAAAAAAATGAGACAAAAAAATGACAAAAATGAGACAAAATGACGAAAATGAGACACAAAAATGACAAAAATGAGACACAAAATGAAAAAAATGAGACAAAAATGACAAAAAAAGAGACAAAACGACAAAAATGAGACACAAACTGACAGAAATGAGACAAAATGACAAAAATGAGACACGAAATGAAAAAAATGAGACAAAAATGAGACAAAATGACGAAAATGAGACATAAAATGACAAAAATGAGACTCAAAATGACAAAAATGACACTCAAAATGACAAAAATGAGACTCAAAATGACAAAAATGAGACAGAAAACGACAAAAATGAGACTCAAAATGACAAAAATGAGACAGAAAATGACACCAAGGAACCTCAAAACGACCAAACAGGAAATAATGAGGACATAAAACATCCTGGATCAGTAAAATAACTGTGAACACTCCGTCTCTGACCGTCCTCGTCTCTTCAGGCGACATCTTCACCTTCAGCGACGTCACCCGTAACGTCCTGCTCTACCGACACGCCGGCCTCTCCACCCAGGACGACGCCGTCACCTTCTCGGTCAGCGACGGCATCTCCATGGCGACCACGGTGGTGCAGGTGGCGGTGGTGGGCGCCGGCGGCGACGGGCCTCAGAAGGACCCGGCGGCGTCGCTGTCGCTGGAGGTGGGAGAGAAAAGCAGCTCAGTTGTCAGACGGTCCAACCTGGCCTTCACGGTGAGGAGAAGCAGGCGGTACTGAGGATTCACATGTTTATTATTAGGGCTCCAGAAGGCTTTGATTCAGCTGCTTTAATGTGAATATTTCTGGTTTCTTTCCTCCTCCATGATGGTAAATTCAATATATTTGGCTTCATGTCCTCAAACAAGGCTTTTTAGGACGCCATCTTGGGCTTCGATCAACATTTCTTGTTTTTGTTTGTTTTTTTACCATTTTCTGACAATTTTTTTCCATTTTATGACAAATTTTTATTATTTTCTGAAAATATTTACCATTTTTATTACCCCCTTTCACCATTTTCTGACATTGTTACACCATTTTCACCATTTTCAGTCCATTTTTCATTATTTTTTGAAAATTTTCACCATTGTTATGACCCATTTTCACCATTTTCTGACCATTTTTCATTGTTTTCATAAGAATCTCCCTATTTTATGACCCATTTTTACCATTTTCTGACATTGTCCCACCATTTTTTTTTGTTTTTTCACCATTTTTCATAATTTCCTGACCATTTTATGAACCCAATTCTATCAATGTTACACTATTTTCTGACCATGTTATAAACCAAACAGTAGCAAGTTTCTTTCTCTTTGCTGGTTTAACCCCTAAAACTCATTTCTGGGCATCAAATTGACATATTTAGAAAACAAAAATAGGGGCTAAAGCACACTGCTTAATTAACTGCCCTTTGCTGTGGTAACATAATAATGTTTCATGCTGTTTTTCTCATTTTTCTGACATTTCCCACCATTTTCTGGCCATTTGTCACCATTTTATGACACATTTTCACCATTTTTTGACCATTTTATAAACCAAACAACAACAACCCATCCCTCTCTATTTGTTGATTTAACCCCCAGGAAACTCATCTCTGTTCATCAAAATTACATGTTTAGAAAACAAAAACAGGGGCCAGTGCACACTGCTTAACGCACTGCCTTTTATATGCAAACAGAATAATGTTTCATGATGTTTTTCACCATTTTCTGACAAATTTTCACCATTTGAAAGCATTTTATAAACCAAATTCTGACAATGTTGCACCATTTTCTGTTATTTTTCACCATTTTCTGACCATTTTTCATTATTTTCTGATATCTTTCACCATTTCGTGACACATTTTCACAATTTTCTGACCATTTTTAATCATCTTCTTACATTTTCCACCATTTTCTGACCATTTTATGAACCAAAAAACAAAAAGTTCTTTTTTGTGTGTTGATTTAACCGCCAAAAAACTCATCTCTGTTCATCCAAATTACATATTTAGAAAACAAAATCAGGGGCTGGAGCACACTGCTTAACTCAATGCCTTCTATTGTGCAAACTGGATTATGTTCCATGATGTTTTTCACCATTTTCTGACCATTTTTCACTGTTTTCTGAAAATTTTCACCATTTTATAAACCAAATTCTGACCATGTTGCACCATTTTCTGACATTTTTCACTATTTTCTGACATTTTTCACTATTTTCTGTTTTTTCACCATTTTCTGACATTTTGCATCATTTTCTGATGTTTTTTCACCATTTTCTGACATTTTTCACCATTTTCTGATGTTTTTTCACCATTTTCTGACATTTTTCATCATTTTCTGACAAATTTTCACCATTTTCTGATGTTCTTCACCATTTTATAAACCAAATTCTGACCATGTTGCACCATTTTCTGACATTTTTCACTATTTTCTGATGTTTTTTCACCATTTTCAGACATTTTTCATCATTTCCTGACAATTTTTCACCATTTTTTGACATTTTATAAACCAAATTCTGAGAAATTTTCACCATTTTCTGATGTTTTTCACCATTTTTCGATGTTTTTCACCATTTAATAAACTAAATTCTGACAATGTTGCACCATTTTCTGACATTTTTCACAATTTTCTGATGTTTTTTCACCATTTTCTGACATTTTTCATCATTTTCTGATAATTTCATAAACCAAACAACAGCAAGTCCCTCTCAATGTGTTGATTTAACCCCTAAAAACTCATCTCTGTGCATCAAAATTACATAGTTAGAAAACAAGAAGAGGGGCTAGAGCACCGTACTAAATCTACAGCCTTTAATTGTGCAAACAGAATAATGTTGATACGTTTTTCACCATTTTATGTCAATATTACACCATTTTATGACATTTCCCACCATTTTCTGTTATTTTTCACCATTTTATGACAAATTTTCGCTATTTTTTTGACCATTTTTCATTATTTTCTGACATTTCCCACAATTTCCTGTTACTTTTCACCATTTTATAACCATTTTATCGACCAAATGGCAACAACTTCCTTTCTATATGTCGTTTTCATCATTTCCTGACATTTGATTTAAAGGGAATTTCTACATCAGGCTTGTGGTTTTTCACTGCATGTCCAAACATTCCTCCGTCCATCAGGATAACACGTCTCCGGACGACCAGATCCGGATCCAGCTGGTGTCGGTGCCGATGTACGGCATCCTGACCCGGAGCCAGTCGCAGCAGGAGCACCAGGAGCTGAGGGAGTATTCGTCCTTCACCATGGAGGACATCAACAAGAGCAGGATCAGGTAGGAACGCCAACATCCAGACAAACTCAGAGGGTTAGCTCTTCAAATTAACAAGAATGATCAGTTCAGGATGGTCAAACGAGCTTGTTCGTGAAGTTGGACTCGACTTTTTTGACTCCTCTTGGTGCGCTGTGATCACCAGTGTATTTTTATTCGTCTTTTTTTTACATATCAAACAGCGAAACCCCAAAATTAAACCCCCTCTGTGGTTTGTGAAGCACTCGGCTTCAAAGGCGAGAGTCTCTAAAATGAAAAAAAAATCTCCAAAGCCCATCCCTGCTTCCAGAGCTTCAGTTTAAATGCTACTTCGGAGGCTTATAAAAACCCAGTATCGGCATAAAACCTGCAGCCGTTAACCAAAAATGACTTTCAAAGAGCCTTAAAACTCGCTGCTGCATAGGCGATGAAGCTCACGAGGGTCTCTGCAATAAAAATAAAGTCCTGTTAACGGCTCCCTCAACTTTTTCGGGAGCTACGAGAAGCAAAATGTCAAATAAAAGGGGGAAAAAAACCTCAACCTGCAGGCGTTTTCTGAGTTTATTCAGAAGAAAATCTAATATTAAGACTCCGCAGACGACTGGAGGAGCATTAAAACACGAAAACCGCTCGCGCCAAAGTAAAGAGACGCTCGCAGGACGAGAGCGATGTGCTCTCGGTTAGCTCAAGTGCTCGTGAGCCTCTAATGAAGAGGCCGCTTTCGAAGGGGAAGGGTGAAAAAAACGCGGCGTTGATTCCACTTTGCGAAAGATAAAAGGCCGTTCTTCACGCCGCCGCGGTCGTGATCGTTTTCCCTGATTGCGGCTCGAGATCGTTTTCCCCCCTTTAGCGTTTCGAGGACGCTAATAGCTCGCAGAGTCGTTTTGTTTTCCCTCATTCTGATGTTTCTTTTCACAAGACGAGAGCTCTGCAGACATTAACCGAAAGCCTGTAAGAAAACAAATGAATTAAGTGGAAATAATTCAATAGCCTTTCCTCCTCCTCCCACCCCCCCGCACTCCATTACATTGAACGACTCAGCCTGTTGGCGTTAGCGAAACCAATTAGCATAACTCTGATATTACCTGCGAGTGCCAGCGAGGCCCCTTATGAGCAGAACGAAACATAAATATTCACATGCTAACTGCTTTATTTCCATAATGCAGGCCGCGATTAGCCATCTCCGGGGGGCGAGCCTCAAATCGACTGGTGTTAGTTTTGTCTCCGTGGCGTCGGCTCGTGCAAACAAGAGCCGGGGATTGTTTTTATGAGGGCTGAATGGGATTAGGGAAGATTATACTGGTGTGGGTTTCAATTTTATTAGCGCTTTGCTGGAGATTAGCAGCTGGATCGTGGTGGGAGGGCGACAGCGAAAGCCGTCCTAAGTCCTCTGTCAATCCGGCATGTAAACATATCATTAGGTGTCCATTAAAGGAGAATTAGTGCATCCAGCAAAACTCTTGCTAAGTGTCCACTAGAAAGATTTACCAATCTGTGTTTCCATCCACAGGTACATCACTTCATTGGAGACAGGAAGTCAGCCGGTGACGGACATCTTCCATTTTGTTGTTTACGACGGAGACAACAATCGCCTTGACAACCAGATGTGCACCATCACCATCACCTCAACGCCAAGACAGCCGCCGGTGGTTACTGTCCGCAGCGGCATCAAGGTAATAATACCCCTAAATACATGCAAACGTATTATATTGTAAGTTTTCTGAGAGAAAAATAGAAGCTTATACAATCACAAAAAACCAAAAGGCTGATTTTTTTTTTAAATAACCGAAAATCTAATACTGAATTGTGCTAAATTTAAATATTTTATTTTAATTTACAAAAATAGACTCTGGTGTCAATGTGGAAACAAATTTCTGCAAAGAAAATAAAACATAAAAAGAAAAATGAGTGATTGAATATGTATTCACCCCTTTCAAAGTGATTAATTCAACACAGGGGCAGCCAGTTGGTGCTAGATGTCAAAAAATGTGAAGCATGGTGGTGGCAGCATCATGATGTAAAGCATGGTGGTGGCAGCATCATGATGTGAAGCACAGTGGGGGCAGCATCATGATGTAAAGCATGGTGGTGGCAGCATCATGATGTGAAGCACAGTGGGGGCAGCATCATGATGTGAAGCATGGTGGTGGCAGCATCATGGTGTGAAGCATGGTGGTGGCAGCATCAAGATGTAAAGCATGGTGATGACAGCATCATGATATGAAGCATGGTGTTGGCAGCATCATGATGTGAAGCATGGTGGTGGCAGCATCATGATATAAGGCACGGTGGTGGCAGCATCATGATGTAAAGCATGGTGGTGGCAGCATCATGATGTGAAGCATGGTGGTGGCAGCATCATGATGTGAAGCATGGTGGTGGCAGCATCATGATGTGAAGCATGGGGGTGGCAGCATCATGATGTGAAGCACAGTAGTGGCAGCTTCATGATGTGAAGCATGGTGGTGGCAGCATCATGATGTGAAGCATGGTGGTGGCAGCATCATGATGTGAAGCATGGTGGTGGCAGCATCATGATGTGAAGCATGGTGGTGGCAGCATCATGATGTGAAGCATGGGGGTTGGCACCATCATGATGTGAAGCACGGTGGTGGCAGCATCATGATGTGAAGCATGGTGTTGGCAGCATCATGATGTGAAGCATGGTGGTGGCAGCATCATGATATAAGGCACGGTGGTGGCAGCATCATGATGTAAAGCATGGTGGTGGCAGCATCATGATGTGAAGCATGGTGGCAGCATCGTGATGTGAAGCATGGTGGTGGCAACATCATGATGTGAAAACATGGGGGTGGCAGCATCATGATGTGGGAAGCACAGTAGTGGCGGCTTCATGATGTGAGGCTGTGATTGGGTAGCAGCATCATGATGTGAAACATGGTGGTGGCAGCATCATGATGTGAAGCATGGTGGTGGCAGCATCATGATGTGAAGCATGGTGGTGGCAGCATCATGATGTGAAGCATGGGGTTGGCACCATCATGATGTGGCTACGGTGGTGGCAGCATCATGATGTGAAGCATGGTGGTGGCAGCATCATGAAGCATGGTGGTGGCAGCATCATGATACAAAAATTTGATGGTGGCAGCATCATGATGTAAAGCATGGTGGTGGCAGCATCATGATGTGAAGCATAGTGGTGGCACCATCATGATGTGAAGCATGGTGGTGGCAGCATCATGATGTGAAGCATGGTGGTGGCAGCATCATGATGTGAAGCATGGTGGTGGCAGCATCATGATGTGAAGCATGGTGGTGGCAGCATCATGATGTGAAGCATGGGGGTTGGCACCATCATGATGTGAAGCACGGTGGTGGCAGCATCATGATGTGAAGCATGGTGGTGGCAGCATCATGATGTGAAGCATGGTGGTGGCAGCATCATGATATAAGGCACGGTGGTGGCAGCATCATGATGTAAAGCATGGTGGTGGCAGCATCATGATGTGAAGCATAGTGGTGGCACCATCATGATGTGAAGCATGGTGGTGGCAGCATCATGATGTGAAGCATGGTGGTGGCAGCATCATGATGTGAAGCATGGTGGTGGCACCATCATGATGTGAAGCATGGTGATGACAACATCATGAGGTGTAGCATGGGGGTGGCACCATCATGATGTGAAGCACGGTGGTGGCAGCATCATGATGTGAAGCACGGTGGTGGAAGCATCATGATGTGAAGCACGGTGGTGGCGGCATCATGATGTGAAGCATGGTGGTGGCGGCATCATGATGTAAAGCATGGTGGTGGCAGCATCATGATGTAAAACACGGTGGTGGCACCATCATGAGGTGAAGCATGGTGGTGGCAGCACCATGATCTAAAGCACGGTGGTGGCATCATCACGATATAAGGCACGGTGGTGGCACCATCATGAGGTGAAGCACGGTGGGGGCAGCATCATGATATAAAGCATGATGTGGCAGCATCATGATATTAAGCATGGTGGTGGCAGCATCATGTTTCTCATCAGCAGGCTCTGTTGGGCTTGTTTAGGTAGAGGGTAAAATTAATGCAGCAAATATAGGGAAATTCTGGAGGACAACCTGATGCAGTCTGCAACTTATCCTGACTTTAACATCACAACTATGTTCCTAACGCTAAAGGACAAGTCATGTTTTCCACTTGTCTGCTAGGTTCCACTGTTAAGTCTGAGCTCGTAACCCAAATGCAGAGTCACAGAATTATCCCAGACAGAGAGCTCCAAAGTGATTTCTGTTTACGAACAGAACATTAAAATATAATGAAGAGTCTTTGTAGTTTAGGGGGTGACTCAGACTTTAACTAGGGAGCAGAGCAGGCCGGTGCTCACTGGTACTCAAAACAAACGCTCGTTATGTAGAGAGGCCGTGTGAAGAGACTCCCTGTCATCCATGGCTTTAAAGCTTATCATTAAACAAGGCTGTAATTGAAGTCATTGCTGCAGGAGGTGCTTTGATTCGTGGCTGCCTTCCATCAACAGAGGCCCGAACACAGCAGGGGGTGGAGTTCTAAGTTCTCCAGAAGTCCCGTGCCACGTCCGCCCACGGTGCTCGACGCACCTCAGGTATAATCGCTGCAGTCAGATCTGTAACCGGCTGCTGCGTCCTGGAAAAAGTGCAAAGTCACAGCCTTCCACAAACATTCATGTGTTTTATTGAGTTCGATACGAGGGGGAAATGCAACCGACTACCTTCTGCAGCATCAGTCAGCACTAAGGGATGCAGAAATCATGACTCGGCCCAATTCTAACCTTCATCCTTAACTTTAAAACTGCCATTTAAAGTTGTTAGAACCAGCTTACAGCTCCTCGCAAACCATGAAATGCCCTCGCTAACGACGACTTTAAGCCGTAGCTGTTTCCGACGAAGACGGCAAAACACAGCCTGCACGCGGTTCTCTATCCATTACCCTGCTCGCTCATAAGAGACCGAAATCCCAGAATGCTCTTTTGACTTCCTCAAAGCAGCTGCTGTACTCTGAAACTGTCATTAACGAGACAAATGAAGCAGAAGGCGTCGCGGCACTCCGTCATATACCGTCCGTCCCTCAGCGTCGCGCCAGCCTCGTTCGCAAATACCCCAGCGCTTGTGGAGGGCGTCCTTTTTGCTGTCGAGGAAACTTCAGCAAAACTGAAAATACACAAGCATAACCTCAGAAGACACAAGTGAATCTGACGCCGGTGAACGTTGGGACTTTTGTTTCCTACTCGCTCATCAAATATCCATCGGATGCTTCCTCGGTAAACGTCAGCTGCTATCCGTCTTCTCCGTTGACGGCTACAAAAGTGGAACATGTCATGAAGAGCTCCGGCACCCGGTGGAGGAGGGGTAACAATGTCAGAACTGATGAAGGTTAAACGGGTAGAGGCCACCTCGGGGAGCCGATGCTATATTGGCACTGCAGGACCGCCCCTCGTGAAAGATATGAAGTGAAATCTCCAAGGTGCCTTCCTCGGAGGTCTTTCATTTTCGGTTGCAGGCATTAAAGGTGGAATAAAGCTTTTATTTTATTTGTTTTGAGAAGAACCAACTCAAGGTCAAGGTAAAGAAGATGATTTCAAGCTACTCAGGATTTGGATTCCCAGGTTGTTGTTTTTTTGCGAGTATTTGTTCTAGAATTAACTATGTTTTCTTTAGTTGGATTTTTTTAACTAACCTGCTCTACTCATTGAGCAGTGCATGTATAATATATTCAGGTTTTTCTCTTGACTGACTTCCATGGATGTTTCTGAAAGGCTATGATGGCACTTTTTTTTACCAGGTGCAGCAGCAAATCACAGACTGGTATTATTACCAACTCAAATGTCTATCACATAGGACGGACGGAGCACAGGGTTTCTGGAGAATTTAGAACTGCTCGCTGCGTTTGGGCTCCGCTGATAGAAAACACCTACAAGTCAAAGCATCTCCAGTAGCAACAACTAGAATTCCAACTTGTTTGGATGTGATTTTGCCGTTTTTACAGGATGTATCGGGTAGTTTCAAATCAGGCTCAGTGCTTTCTTCTGACGAGTGTCGAACCCAGTGGGCGGATGCAGCACGGGACTTCTGGAGAATTTAGAACTTCCTACTGTGTCCAGGCGGTGACTTTGCTCTTTTTACAGGGTACAGCAGCTGGTGACAGATCAGGCTTTAGCAGTGATTATTCTGTACAGAGCACAGTGGACAGATGCAGCACAGGATACCTGGAGAATTTAGAACTTTTGTTTAAGCACCGTCAATGGAAAACATATACAAATCAATGCACCTCCAAAGTTCTGCAGCAACTACTTCACTTACGACTCTTTTAATGATGAATTATAAAAGTGCGGATGAATCTTCTTGCACAGTCTCTTTCTGTAATATTTGCTTTCCTAGCACATGAGCAGTTGGCACACTTGCAGTGCCCACAGTTTATTACCCCTTTTCCACCAAGAAGAACCAGGTGCTGGTTCTGGTGCTTAGTTGGTTCTAATCTGGTTCCTCCTAAGAACCTGTTTGCTTTTCCATTGGCAAGGAGTCAAGTTGGAGCCATTGGGTCACCATAAAACCACTACGCTTGCATCCATTTCATAGCAGTTAAACAAACCCAATAATGTCTATGTTTATCTCTATAGATGGTTTTAAGGCTGATTGTGAGGCGGAGGTCCTCCTGTTGCCTGGAAACTTCCGTGATCACGCTACTGGTGGGACACAACTGTAGCGGATTTCAGCGCAACATTATGTGCAAAACTTCCATGTGTCCCGGAAGTCATTCCAATACATTTGCGATCGGATCAGGGACGTCCTGGAGAACAAGGACACTAATTAGCGCTTGTGTGTCCCTTTCCACCATTGATGGTTGGTCACCATAACCCCGTCCCCAACCCCTTATGTACTCGGTGCTTAGCTCTGGCCCAGCAAAGAGTTGGTGCTTGGTAAGCTCCAGTTTTTAGCACCTGGAGTCGGTGCTTAGGTGGTGGGAACTAGTGCTAAGTCAGGCTCTGACTCCGAACTAGACCTGGAACCAGCTGAGTGGAAAAGGGGTATCAGTTGTCACCAATTATGGGGTGCATGTCTACAAAGGAGTCCACGTGGTTGGCCAATTGAATTGGGCTAATTACGTATTTTAAATTAATCAGGTAAATCTGTAATTTGCATTTTGGTATTTCTGTTGTGCCATATAAATAACTGGCCTTGATGTGTAGCAACTAGGAATGTCACAGTCAAGTTTTTGCCGCCAGTCCGATCCAAGTCATTTAATATTTAGCGTCTGCAGATACCATTTTCCTGGATTATACACGCTTCAAGTCCTGATTGTGACACCAGGTGGAGCCTCTAAATGTTTAATTCTGTAGTAAACCAAAGAAGATGGTGACTTGGATTCGAGGTGGAGAACATTATGGGGGTTTAGCTAGCAATGGGCACCATGACAAAGACCTATGTGGTGCTTAATGACCTCCAACCAGAACTTATATGGTAAAATAAGCTTCGATTGACCGGGACAGTGTTCATTTGTCCCAGTTCTTAGATTAACGGGCACGTGCTCTATAAGACGTCACTCAAATTTTGGTGTTTATGTTTTTTTAAATCTACGTCTAGGTCCAGGAAGGCGCTCGTGTGCAGCTTTCCACCAACCACATCATCGTGTCGGACGTGGACACGCCCAGGAAGGACCTGCTGGTTTGGCTCGTCAGTCCTCCGAAATACGGCTTCCTTGAAAACACCAAGAGAGGTGAGACATGGAGTTTCTTGGAGTTTGAACGTTGATGATTCTATCCGGCACTGACTTTTACCTGTGTGCCCGGGTACATCGCCACACTGCAACTGTTACTCGGATTAATTTCCACATTTCTATTTATGTCCCATTCACATGCACACAATGCCGAGTGAATTCCCCGAGGCGCCGATGCCATCTGTCACAGCTTGATTATGTTGTGGATTAGCACTGCCAGATACCCGGCTACAGATGGGGCAATTGTTGAAGTTCCGGTGTTGACTGCATGCCTGCTCAACCGCTCCTGTACATTCTTGCGTTCCCGAGAGGAACCGTTCGGAAAAAATAAAAAGGGGACATGAATTGAGAAGGAACTGGTTTCCCACTGGGAGGAGGTATCATCGCAAGAACAGAATGGAAGTCAAAATCAAATGAAAGCCTTGGATATAGAAGAGAGCATGAGGTACTTATTGAAAAGTGATATAATTGAGAATTAAAGAGGGCAAAAGGCATATGTAGCTTATTAATAGACCGCTACAGGCTGCATGAGGGTGTTGGGAGCTCCAGGATTCACGCTGTGCAGAATTTAAGAGCTGCCGTATGATTGCAAAAATTACATTTACTCATGAGTCTAACTACGTCTTCATGGTGGTGCTCGTATAAGGGAGATGGGAGACGTCATTAAAGTGGTGTAAAGATCTAGAATAAGCAAATGAGCGAGTTCAGTGAATCATATCCTGTTGTTAGCTTGCTGTTAGCGGGTCAGTTAGCCACATTTTATCTCTAACATAAGTTTGTTAACTTTGCTTGACAATCTTCCACATTAAAATTTCTATAAAAACAAAATATTACTGTGATAAAGACGGTTTTAACTTCTTTTGCTCTGTGCCTCATCCACTGATTCTGTTGCCTTTATTTGGCTGATTCATTTCCAATTTAAACAACAAAACAAGTCTAACATTGGTTCAAAGGCTGTACTAATGCACTCCTCGACACATTTTCTGTTAGATTCCCGAAAGAAGCCGAGACTCAGTCCACCCTTTTTTCTTCTTTCACAGCTGATCATCGTCTGATTACAAGAAATTTATTTAAACACAGATTGAGATAAAGAGAGATACAGATTGGGACCAGCGGCAGGTTCAGGCAGGCTTGAGCTTGATCCGAAGAGCGAGTGTGTCGCTGAAGCAGGGGGTTCTGGTGGCGGTGGCTTGGGAAAGGCAGGCAAGCCGTCAGGCTGGAAACAGAGCTGGACTGGCAAGGAAACCGGGGTTGCATTGTTTTATGACCTGGCAGAGACTGAGTGAATGGCCTGGGTATTTATGAGAGCTGATAATCGAGTCCAGGTGAACTGCTCTTTGCAGTCGTCTCCAATCCAGCAGTCAAGGAGACTGAAGGCAGGGCTGGGCTGACAGATTGAGAGTGAGGGGGGAGCAGGGATCCTGACAAATTTTTTTTTGACAAAACATCAACAGGGGCTGAGGTTTAGTTTGTCGCTTCCAGCTGTTTAGGACTATTTCCTCTGGGCTTATAGAACTTGAGGAACGAGACACAGCACTCAGGTCTCGACCCTAGTAAAAACAGTAATAACTAGAAAAGCACTCAGAGAGCACATACCTCCACCAAGGAGCTTTAGTCCACCCCCAACACAATCTCCCAATTCACATATTTTGTATGGAACGTTACAGATACAAATGTAATTACATACAGTTCAAATGTCCAACCAACAATGCGGCCTTCACCCCATCCGACCTAATGAACAGGCGCGGCCTCTAGCGCGGCAGCTCCTAACAGCCTCCCAGCTTCTTAGACAAGCGGAGATAAGAATGCCGGCCCAACCGTGCATATGTCGCTCAGGAAGGAAAGAGAACTTCGTCATTGTCGCTGTCTGTCGCATGGAGACCCAAAATGTCATGTGGTCAGAGGGGGTTACCCCAAAAACAAGAGTGCCCTCTGGTGGCTTTTAGAGTAAACCGCATTTAATTGTCCACCCGGTTACACTAAATCTGTCCATAACTGTTCGAGTTATTTTGAAAACAAACCAACGCCGGCCATTACATAACCTCTTTGGCAGAGGTAACAGTCAAATAATGAATTAGATAGAAAGTAAAAACCTTTATGGAAACTAATAAAAGCTTATGTTGAAGTTTGTCGCTTCCAGGTGTTTAGGACTACTTCCTCTGGGTTTATTGAATATCTGCAGCATTAAACAGCAACAGGATCCATATGAGCGTCAGCAACAGCAGTTTTTACATTATTTATTCGTAATTTTAAATACATCAGCATGTCTGATGTTACATATCCCATGTCTGAAAAGGGTTATGCTGTCGTTGAAACCCTTTCCTTGTTTATCAGGTGTGAAGCCGCAGTGATACTAATTTGTTTGTGCCATTTCACATGCATGGAAGCGTTATCTGCAGATGTAATGAGGGATAAATGCAGGGAGTCAGTATTTACAGTGTCTGCTGCTGTAGATAAGCAGCTGGCTTCTCTCTCCACGTCCCTGCTGACTGTCCTTGATGCTCAGGGATGGTTGTTGATATTCAGCTGAAGCACCGGGGAGGCCAGTCAGCGTCACCCTCATTGTGTCGGCAACAAAACCAACATCCAGGCTTTATGTCGATGCATGGGCGCACAGAGAGCACATGTTGGAGTCGTGGTGATGACAGTGCAGTCATTCAGACGCAGAGCTGCAGCTACACCTTCACACACATTTACATGCGAACCGGCTTTTAGTGCAACAAGACGCATTTACATTTCAATGCTCCGCGCAGGAACAGGAGCACATACAGCGAGGCACTAAAGACGCTTTAATAAGACTTTAATCTTCTAATTACTTTAATCCAGAGCGACACATCTTTATATCAAAAGAGCCACATTTACATAAACATCGCCGTGAATGTTAGCAGTCCCCAGAGGAGGAAATTATGTAAAAACTCAAGTCTCAGACCTCCTTTACAAGCTCCCAACGTACGGCACCTTCTGTCACTGGAGGGGAATGACTGCTTGGATGAGGAAAAAACACCGTGAAGGACAAAGATACTCTCAGAAGGCTGAATTCATTATTGAATTGGCGTAAAGTTTAATGAGCATCTTCAATCCAAAACGTCAAAAAGAAGGGCAGGGATGTCGAAACAGCAGCTTCTATGATTCCCAACTTTGAAACCACAGTGAAAAATAAACCAGTAAGATCAATGTATTACCACTTCAAATCTTTTGTGATAATAATAATACTAGAAAAGCCCTCAGAGAGCGCAGACCTCCACCAAGCAGCTTCAGTCCACCCCCAACACAATCTCCCAATGACAAAGTATCCTTAAATTTTAAATAAATCCTGGATCCAGACGGTGATCCGGATCAGTCCCAACATGTCATCATTTGTTCCTTGTCCCATTTCACACATCTTCTGAAAATTTCATCCAAATCCGTCCATAATTTTTCAAGTTATTTTGAACACAAACAAACCAACGCCAGCAAAAAACATAGGGCTAACTTTAAGGCCAAGTACGGTGTAGTTCCAAGTAGCCTAGAGTGGCTAAGTTAGCTAACCAACATGGTAGCTTAGCTGCTTTACAAACGTAATATTAGGGCTGGTCCCCAATATAGGAATATACGAATATTTGTTGGTTGTGGTGGTATTGGGATGATAATTTTCATATTCAAATATTCCTGTGCGCTGTCGCCAAGTGCTGCTGAGCCACTGAGGCTCTAACGCTGCCGAATCTACTGGTTTGAATGTGTATCGATGTAAAATTGAAACTGTATTTAATTCAGTTGAAAAATTCAGCTCCCTAATTCAGTCTCACTTTTCAGTCTCACTTCTCTACATTTCAATTTCAAATTCAGTTTTTTGTGCCACACATCCGGGGCCTGGCGTCAGGCAGAACTAGTCGAACGCAGATTGGAAGAAGTCGGGTTTACCACAGCAACACGCTTTACGTCGTCTTTGCTGAATGAATGAACGAATGTAGTCTGTGGACTTTAGCAGCAGCAGCTAACCATAGCTCAGTGTTTCATCCGATACAAATAATTATTGTTAATACGACGTGCCAAGCGGAGTTTTTCGACTGAATTAAATACAGTTTCAACTTTACATCGATACACATTCAAACCAGTAGATTCAGTTTCAATTTAGACCATTCAGATTCAGATTTTAAAGCAATTATTCAAACCGATCAGTTCAGGTTCAAATTGAATGATTCACATTCAGATATAAAGAATTCAAATTCACTTCCTGCTGCCACAAAATTTGTCCCATACTTCTGCTCCTTCTTCATGATTGTTCTGCTTCCATAGAGGTTCAGGACTTTACACCGATCAGCCACAACATCCTGACCACTGACAGGTGAAGTGAATAACATTGATCATATTGGTACTATGTGGTGTTCTGATGGAAAACCTTGATGAGACTTAGACACCCAAATAAACACACTCCCTCATGCTAATGGAAATCCCAAATGTCACTGGAGGAAAATGGACCCCACCACATGGCAACAACAATCAAACAATCAGGAACATGTTGAGGAACATGACAATGGTCCAACATGTTGATCTGACCTCCAAACTTCCTACACCTCATTGTGATCAAGCATCAACAGGATGCAGTGGAACAAGTTGGATTGACAGAGGCCCCACTGCACAAGCCAGAGTAGCCAAAGGATCCAGTGGTTCCAGACCCCATAGGACACCCTGAGAGGTCCTCTTGTCCTTGATTCCCAATGGTTCAGAGCATTTTGGACCACATTAGGGGGACCAACCCAATACTAGGCAGGTGGTTGTTCTGCCTGATTGGTGTATGTTGCAGTGAAACTCTGTAGAACTACTCTACACACTATCCAGTTGGGAATATTGGGGTTTAAGTAGGCTTTTCACTGGAGCTGGTCTTGGTAACGGCTTGTTATAAGTTTACCAACCATCGTCAGCCTCGAGTCACATCCCTCAATCTAAAATGTCAAACGGAATTTTTAATGAACCTCTGACCTTTTCTTCTCGTGTCTCACTGCCCATATGGTTCCAAGAAGCAGCAGTTTGTGAGCATGTTGTTGGTTCCCTGCAGTACTTTTAGCAGAATGGGGTTTCTGACGAGTGTTTTTTCACATACGAGGAGTTTAACTTGGTGTTTAGCTGCGTGACAATAAGACGCTGACAAGCAGAAACACTTTAAAGACTTGATTAGGTGCAGCGTCACCTCACTGCTCCACACCTTTCTACAGGCTTTCATGTTTTATTTCATTTGCTTCCAGTGTTAAATCAAAGCGAGGAGCTCTCCGATGTATTTACTACAAAAGTTTTCGGCGAAATGTTGCTGAGACCAGCAGTAGAGGCTCAGATGCGTTTAGAGGTGTTAAAAAAACGCAGTATTTTCCTCTCAGCTCCGAGATTGATATCGCTGCCTCTCTGCTCTTTATCTGCCTCGTGTCCCTGAACAACTCATTTACTCTGCTGCTCGTTTGTCGTCTCCCGGCGTTCATTAATCTTCTTCAATCAGCGGCGGACCGGGATGTCGTCGGCGTTTCTTTCCCCAAATCTGCTCAGAACAAACAGACAAAAAAAAACTAAAAACACGACAGAACCGGGCGGCGTTTCTTCAGGAGATCTCCAGCCCTGATTGGGATTCAGCGAGGGTCCCTGCCCAGATTAGAGCTCCCCTTCCCTCCGCGGTTTGATGCAGATGTGATGTGATTTACTGTTGTGTCTCCGTCACGTACGAAAACCCCGAGCGGCTCCTCCCAGCGGAGCCCTGACTCAGCTCGCCGAGGAGCCATCCGTCTTCCGGAGGCTCCTGCTTTTGTCTCAAAACTTGGGAGATTTCAAGGTTGATTTTGTGCATTCAGCGACGCCTCTTCAGCGTCGAGGCTGCCAGCTCCTGTCATGACAGCTTCCAGTTGTAAAAGTCGCTTCTGCACCCAAACTGCAGGAAAATTCTGACTGAAGCGATGTTAAAAATTAAAAAGGCCGCTTTTGCTGTGATGTGTTGTAAGCGACGTGTTGCTCCGTCGGAAAAAAAGAACCAGATCTAAGCTGCTGTGTGTAAAAAATTGTCAAAAATAAATAGTTTGCTTTAATCGGATTCTGTAAAAAGCAAAAAAATCTGTCTTCATCTGCATAAAAGCACAAACATAAGTGACTCAGCTGTGATCAACAGTCTCACAATGAAAATTCTGAGAGTTTCAGCTGAACTGCAGGCAGTGTTAAAACAGAGCACAGAGGAGACGGGCTGAATTAGCGTTTTCTAAATGGGTCATTTAAAAATTTGCCAAAAGTAAACGGTTTATATTAATAGGAATCTGTAAAATACTAAAAATTTTGTGCTCTTTCGCCCAAATGAGAAGCCGTTATTTATGCAGCTACGACCAACAGTCATGTGACAAGAATTTGACAAGGAGTTTTCGCCTAAACTGCAGGCAGTGTTAAAAGTTTAATTACATGTTTCTGAATGTCTCATTTAAAAATTTGTCAAAAATAAACAGTTTGCTTTAACCAGAATCTATAAAAAAACTAAACATTTTGTGCTATTCTGTCCAACTGTCGAGCCATTGTTCACTCGGCTGCGACCATCAGTCATGTGAAGTGAAGGGATGTTTTCGGCTAAACTGCAGGCAGTGTTAAAACAGAGGAGAGAGGAGACGCGCTTCATTACTTTTTTCTAAATGTCTGGTTTAAAAATATTGCCAAAAATAAACGCTCTACATTAATAGGAAACTATAAAAAACTAAAAATTTGCCCCCTTTTAGCCAACTGTCAAGCCATTATTTATACAGCTACAACCAACAGTCATGTGACAAATATTCTGGGAGTTTTCGGCTGAACTGCAGGAAGTGTTTAAACAGAGCAGAGAGGAGACGAGCTTAATTAGCTGCTTCTAAATGTCTTATTTAAAAATCTACCAAAAGTGAAGCATTTGCTTTAACCACAATCTGTAGAAAACAAAAAATGTTGTGCTCTTTTGCCCAAATGTGAAGCCATTATTTATACAGCTGCGACCAACAGTCACGTAATAAAAATTCAAGGAGTTTTCGGCTGAACTGCAGGCAGTGTTAAAAGTTTAATTGCATTTTTCTGAATGTCTCATTTGAAAATTTGTCAAAAGTAAACAGTTTGCATGAACCAGAATCTGTAAAAAAAACAGTCCAACAGTCCAACAGTCATGTGACAAAAATCCATGTAGTCTTCGGCTGAACTGCAGGCAGTGTTTAAATAGAATATGTAAACAAGTTAAACATGTAAACAGTAAAATATCTCTGTTTTCCCAGCTGTGGTACCTCACTATTGTACATTAAAGCCAAACAGGGCTTCGAGTTGTAAAAGTCTCACGAACTGCACCACAATTCTGGCTAAAATGAAATTAAAAAGAGGCCGGTTGGTGGTAAAGAAAGACTGATTCTGCTGTCAGCTGCTCTAAGTGATGGTTTGGTCACTGGTCGCTTTAGAGGAACTGGAGCTCCGTGTGGTGAAACGCTGCAGCCTGCAAACTGCTGCTTTAATGTGAACTCCACAGCTGGAGAGGAGGACAGGCGGCAGTTTTAACAGCAACGCAGACGGAGCTTATGAGTTTTTAAGAGACGGAGGGCGATTAAAAGCCACATTTTCAGCCAAAAATACGAGCGAGATGGAGTTTTAATTTGTAATATCACCTCATTCCCACCCTCTCGTCCTTCAGGAGGCTCGGTCGGAGGCTCCAGAATCATCACCCCGGATGTTCCTTTCTCCGTGGAGGATCTCACGTCCGACCACATCTTCTACGTCCAGGACGGAAACCAGAAGCCCAAAACCAAGCAGGACGTCTTCAGCCTCTACATCAGCGACGGGCACAGCCAGACCGAGGCCTTCACGGTGGAAATCGACATCCAGGTGGGATTTAGCAGCTTCCTAAGCCTTTAATCAGTGCTTAGATTAGAAATTAGCGACTTAAATGATAGTTTTAACTGATTAAACCCTCTGAACCCCGAGTAGTTTCTCAGTTTGGTTGCCTTTCTTCTTCACTGTGGCCTCTTTTAAGATAAGATAATATGAGATGAGATGAGATAGGATGAGATAAGGTAAGGTGAGATGAAGTGAAGTGAGGTGAGGTGAGATGAGATAGAATAATATGAAATGAGATGTGATGAGGTAAGATGAGGTGAGGTGAGATGAGAAAATATGAAATAAGATAATATGAGATAATATGAAGTGAGATGAGATGACATAAGGCGAGGTGAGGTGATAGAAGATGAGATAATGTGAAGCCAGGTGAGATGAGATCATGACATGAGGTGAGATGAGATAAGATAAGATGACATAATATGAGATTATATGAGATGAGATAATATGAGGTGAGTTGAGATGAGATGAGGTGAGGTGAGACAAGAGGAGATCGGTTGAGGTGGGGTGAGATGAGAGGAGATAAGATAATATGAGATGAGGTGAGATATATGAGATAAAGTGAGATGACATGATATAATATGAGATGTCGTGAAACGAGATAAGATGCGATAATATGAGGTGAGGTGAAGTGAGACAAGATAATGTGAGATAAGATAATATGTGATGAGATGCTACATTATGAGGTGAGATGAGATAAGATGAGATAGTAGGAGATGAGGTGAAATGAGATAAGGTTTGGTAAGATGAGGTAACGTGAGGTGAGATGAGATAGGATAATATGAAATGAGATGTGATAAGGTGAGATGAGGTGAGAGAAGATGAGAATATGAGATAAGATGAGATCTTATGAGATGAGGTGAAATGAGATGAGAGGAGATAAGATGAGGTGAGGTGAGATGAGATATTATGAGATGAGATAATATGAGTTGAGATGAGATCAAATAATGCAAGGTGAGATGAGGTGAGATGAGATTGAATAAGGCAAGGTAAGATGAGGTGAGATGAGAAGAGATAAGATAAGATAAGGTCGGGTGAGATGAGAGGAGATACGATTATATGAGATGAGGTGAGATATATGAGATGAAGTGAGATGACATGATAGAATATGAGACGAGGTGAAACGAGATAAGATGAGATAATATGAGGCAAGATGAGATGAGATTATATGAGATGAGAAGAGATGATATAAGATGAGGTGAGGTGAGATTAAATAAGGCAAGGTAAGCTGAGGTGAGATGAGAGGAGATACGATAATATGAGATGAGGTGAGATGAGATAATGAGGTGAGATGAGGTGAGATATATGAGATAAAGTGAGATGACATGATATAATATGAGATGAGGTGAAACAAGATAAGATGAGATAATATGAGGCAAGATGAGATGACATTATATGAGATGAGAAGAGATGATATAAGATGAGGTGAGGTGAGATTAAATAAGGCAAGGTAAGCTGAGGTGAGATGAGAGGAGATACGATAATATGAGATGAGGTGAGATGAGATAATGAGGTGAGATGAGGTGAGATATATGAGATAAAGTGAGATGACATGATATAATATGAGATGAGGTGAAACAAGATAAGATGAGATAATATGAGGCAAGATGAAATGACATTATATGAGATGAGATGACATAATATGAGGTGAGATAAGATGAGAAAAGATTAGATAATATGAGATGAGTCCAAATATCATTAAGAAACTGCAATGTTAAAAAAAACCCATTACGGTTCCTAAAAGTTTTTTTTTAATGCAGTAAAAAATAGTAAATTATATAATTGAGATTAAATGTCTCTTTTCACATTAAAAACTTAATAATTATGAACACAAATTTTTAGGTTGACAGACATTTAATTGTTACCTGCATCAATTAAATGTTTTTTTTTAATGTAGTAGCTTTTAATTATTAATTCAGCAACAAAATAGTTGGTAATTTACTATTTTCATTTAAAGACAAATTCATTCTCTGACAGCAAACTGAATATTTTGGCGTCATTTCAGACTTCAATGTACATTTTTCACCATTTTCTGACATTTTACCGCCCCAAGAATGAACCAGTTAATCCTTTTATAGCGATTTAAAGTGTAAACCAACAGTGGAAACAATCGCCGGCTGCCTCCCTGCTGCTCCTGAACCTCCGTCCTCGATCTGCATGAGAAAAACAACCGTCGCTTTAATCTGCAGCGTAAACAAACTCGGCATCCAGGGCAGTTTTAAGTGTCAGGTTGAATTGATGAGGCTGTCAGCGAGCTGTGAAGTGTGTGTTAAAAAGAATAAACTCATTATATATATATGAAATTAAATGCAGTCAGTTCTGAAGGCTCTGCAGGATCTGGAGGACCTTGAGCCGAAGGTCGAGTCTCTCTGGTGTTTTTGCTGTTTTGCTGCTTTTTATTGTTGTTATTATTGCAGTAAAAACATCCACGGATATGCGATCGGGATGCTGATGAGTAAAGTTTGTCCGTTTACAGGAGAGCAGGGAGGACAGGCAGCCCGTCGTGGCCGTCAGCAGCATCCACGTGGAGGAGAACTCCGGCGTCGTCATCACCAACTCGTCCCTCAGCGTCCTGGATCAGGACACTCCGGAGAACGAGATCCTCTTCACCGTCATCAGGATTCCCTCCTACGGTGAGCAAAGGGGGACACACGGAGTGGGCTTTTCTCTTAGCATGTTAGCTTAGCGGACCGGATAGAACCCATGGAGCCAAAGTGAATCTGTGCCTTTGAAGTAAGTCATCTTTTACTGATCCGTGTATAAAGGTGCATCATCTGCATATAGGGAGAATATATAGTTAATGTCATTGATAACGCACATTGAAAACTGGCAATATAAATTTACTTAACAAGTTTAAATATTAGGATTAGAACCTTTCAGCTTTATATATATGTGTGTAATATATGATCAGTCAGTGCCTCCCATCTGACCTCCATAATTTGTTGTTAAATTACACCAAAAAAATCCAAATTTTACAGATTTTTTTCATCAGTCATGCATACTAGAATTGCAAAAAAATGGTAAATAATTTTTAACTGTTTACAGATTTTCCTTTTATTTAATATCTAGTAAAATCCCCCCCAAGATCACAAAAAAGATAAATATTAATTTGCACTTATTTTACAAATATATGCTCTTATTTAAGGGGAAAAAAAATGTCTATTTAGGTTGAAAAAATGATAAAGTTTTGATTGTTATTTTACAGAATACAGATAATATTTATTTGAATTACAGACATTTTTTTTTATTAATAGGAATAAATCAGAATTTCTTTTTTTTTAACAATATTTGACCATAAACTTAGACTCTTTTAATCATTTTTTAAATAACAGAAAATACACGATTATATAATGATACACTAACATTATGTATACCAGGGATAGAAAGGTGGCAAATAAAATTTTAACTGTCATTTTAGAGATTTTTCTTTTATTTAATCTCTACTAAAATCACAAATAATACAAATAATAATTTGCATTTAATATAAAAAAAAGAAAACCGATCCTAAATGTAAAGGACATTTGTATTTTTAAAAACTTTTGACTGAGTTATACTTAAATTAACAGATCTATGCTGTTATTTGCGAGGAAAAAATATGTATATTTAGGATGGGAAAATGATGAGTAAACGTTTAATTGTTATTTTACAGATTACAGAAAATATTTACCTGAATCACAGAAAATGTTTTTTAACTGTAAAAAATGTTTAAAAAATCCTAAAGCTGTATTTTTACAAATTATATTTTTTTTCTTTTATAATATTAGACCATAAATTTACACCCTTTTAACTGTATTTAAAATATCAAAATATGCACTATTTTATAGTGATATATTAAAAAATTAAAAAATATTTTTTTAACTGTTATTTTACAGATTTTCCTTTTATGTAACATGTAGTAAAATCACAAAAACATTCACAAAAATATAAATATTAATTTGCATTTAAATTTAAATCAAACATATCCTAACTGTACACGACATCAACGCCAAAACCTTTTGCAGAAGTTGACAGAGTTGTACTTAAATTGAAGCAAAGTCCTTATTTTACTGATATATGCTTTTATTTCATGAGAAAACACGACGTATATATTTGGGATGGAAAAATAACAAATAAACTTTTAGTAGTTATTTTACAGATTACAGATAATATTTACAATCATTGTAATTTTTTATTCCCTTGTTAAGTGTCCTTGAGTTTCATGAAAGGCGCTTTCAAATAAAATGTATTATTATTATTATTATTATTACTTAAATCACAGAAAATATTTTTCTAACTGTAAAAAAAAATAAATAAATAAACCAAAATCTGTATTTTTACAAATCATAAATTCTTGTTTTATAATATTTGACCATCAGATTACACTCTTTAACAAAAAATACATTATTTCACAAATACTTGCTGTTAATTGTAAAGAAAAATTACGTTCAGTAGGGATAGAAAAATACATGTTTAGCTATTATTTTATAGATTCGTCTCTGTTGTATTAAATTACAGATAATAACCAGTAAAATCACCTGAAAAAATATTAATTTACATGTTGACTTTATAAAAAATGAAAAAAAAATCATTTTTTTTACAGATGTTTATTATTGAAGGAAAGAAAATTGTATCAAGGCTTAAAAAGTGGTAAATATTTTTTAATATTTATTTTTACAGATTTGTCTAAATTAAATTGCAGATAATATCAAGTAAAATCAAAGGAAAAAATATTAATTTACATTTTAAAAAATTGATTTTAATTTGTTTTATTTTATTTACAATATGTGACCATTAAATTACGCTAGTTTTACTGTATTTATTTATTTTTAAAGCATTATTTGTCAAATATTCGCCATTATTTAAAAGAAAATTCATTTGTATTAAAATCTGAAAAGTGGTAAATATTTTTTCAATCTATCTTTTTAACGATTTCTTCAGTTTTGTTTAATTATAAATAATACTAATATAATATTTTACCGTATTTAATTCAGCTACAAATATATATATATAAATATTTAGCGGATGTTATTTTCATTATTTGTGATTTTTTTTAATATTTTGTTTTCTATTTTCGTGCACCCATCAACAGTCCCTCCTCCTCTGATGCTCCGAGCTAAAACGGCCTCCAGCAGAGTTTCATGTTGACGACTCTCCGTGTTGTTGATAGTAAATAGTCCCGACGGAGACGAACCCAAACCCTCGTAAACACTTTATTCTGCTCCGGACGGTTTCAGAAAGACGAACTCCGAGCGGCGATTCGTCTCCGGGACTCCAGACACTCTGTTCTCCTGACGTCGGCTCTCACAAACCTAATTGAGTTTTCTCTCTCGGCTGCCAGGATCTGCTCGACTCGGAGAAATTACTCCCAGAAAAGAAAAAGAAAACCTTTATATATATATTTATTTATTTATGTGTGTGTGTCGCTTATTCAGCAGAGTTCAGGGGAAGAGGAGAAAAACCGAGTCAGGCAGGAAGAAGTGATTCATCATGTTGGAATAAAGTCAGAGGAGGGAGACAGAAGGTTCTCAGAGCTGGTCTGAAGTTCACGGTTCATCGTTTAATACATAAATATATATAAAATACTGCATGTACAAACCCAATAACAGCAGTTTAAGTAGTTTTTAAAAAATAAAATGTCAAAATCTGACTTCAGTAAGTAGATTTTTCCTGCTTTCTGGAGCTTTTGGAACAAAAAGCTGCAGAAAAAACAGAATTAAACAGTTTATTTTAACATTTTTTCCTTTAATATTCTGAAAAATAATAACATTTGGTTTCAAAACAAACAAACCAAAAAGAAATGCAACAGTTTTAATGTTTGTTTTTTTTTAAATTATTATTATTATTTAAAACTTTTTGGAGTTAAAGCAACTTTTAATGAAGTCGTGTTCAAACAACAAACTAAAATAAATATTTAGGAATTAACTTTTGATTATTAAGTAGATTTCTTATGAAAATTAATTAGTTCCAACTAGTTTTACCACAAATATACGGAAGAAAATTGTGTGTTTTCTGCTTAATTATTTATTTCCTATTTATTTATTGTTCTTATTTAATTTATTTTTTTATTATTATTTCTTATTTATTTATTGTTTTTATTTAATTTATTTTTATTTTTATTTATTAGTTGTTTTTATTTAATTTATTTTTATTATTATTTCCTATTTATTTATTTATTGTTTTTATTTAATTTATTTTTTAAATTATTATTTCCTATTTATTTATTGTTTTAATTTAATTTTTCATTATAATTTCCTATTTATTTATTATTTTTTATTTAATTTATTTTTATTTATGTATTGTTTTATTTAATTTATTTTTAAACTAATATTAGTATTTTATTTTATTTAATCTCTGAAGCGGCATCTCCTCAGCTGATTCCTGAATTAGTTTATTTATTCAGTAAAACTGCTCCGTATTTCACGCTTTAAATCATTTTTTAACCAACAACGTCACAAAAACCCACTTTCAGAAGGTTGAGCAGCTCCTTTAGTCTGAACGATGACACATTTTCACAATAAGATGAATTTCAGACCCATTAAGGCGAAGATAAAAGTAAGAATTAAATATTTTCTGCTCCTAAAGCTCTGAAGCAGCGTCTCCTCAGCTGACGGACATTTTAGTTTGTTTTTAGTGACACTGTTTGGTTTTTCACTGTTCAATCGTCGTTTTTAGCAGCAGCGAGACGAGAATCCAGTTTTCTTTTCTCGTTTTTCACTATCAGATGGCTTCTCCTGAGTGTTTAGTCTTAATGACGTCCTTCTAAAACCCTCGTTCCTCCTACAAACGTCCGTTTTCTGTTCCTCGTGTCGTCTTTGACCTCGTCGTCTGTGTTTTCGGTTCCCATCGACCTGCCAGACGTTCTTCATAGCAGACCCAGTAAAGGCGCCATAAAGCAGCCGCCATAAAAGCGGCGGTGCGTTCTGCTGCCGGGACGATGAGTCTTTTTAACGGGCCGTCCTCAGATTTATCAGAGACGCTCCCTGGAATAATAAAGATGTCAGGAGGCCCAAAAAACGCTCCAGGAAACACGGCGCTGCTGCAAAACTCCAGCGGCTCAAAGTGGTTCTTCATCAGCGTCAGGAGCCAAAACAACGAACCAGAAATGATAATTATACTTATGAAGTGACTGATCAGCAGGTTTGTCAACAAGCCAGTTAGTTTTTTAGTTCTACAGTCAAACACACATCTGCTTCAATAATTTAACGGTCATCGATTAAAGACTAAGATTAAAAAAAGATTAAAAAAATGATAAAAATACAGTAAAATAAAATAAATAATAATAATAAAATGAAATAAAATAAAATATGAAATGCAGTAAAACCACAGATCTTCTTCAATAATTTAATAGTTAATAAAAAATTTAAAAAAATTACAGTAAAAAAAATCAGTGAAATAGATGTTTTTATTTTTATTTTAATAAAAAAAATTATTTTTATTAAAATAAAATTAATATAAATAAATAATAAATTTAAAAGAGCAGTGAAAACACACATCTTCTTCAATAATTTGCTTATCGATAAAAGACTAAGATAAAAAAAAACATTTAAAAATGATAAAAAATACAGTAAAATAAAATAGAAAATAAATAAAGTGAAATAAGAAAAAATAACAAATAAATACACAAACAAATAAAAATACAGTAAAACCAAATGTCTTCTTCAGTTATTTAATGCTTATTGATAAAAGACTGTCATTTTTAAAAAGATAAAAAATACAGTAAAATGAAATAAAAGATAAAATAAAATAATAAATAAATAAATAGTAAAGAAAATAATTCAATACAGTAAAACCACACATCTTCAATAATTCAGTGGTTATCGATAAAAGACTATGATAAAAACATATTTAAAATGATTTTAAAAATACAGTAAATACAGCAGAATAAAAAAAATAAATTGATAAAATCAAATAAATAGTAAATAATAAAATAAATAAAAATACAATAAAACCACACACCATCTTCAACAATTCAATAGTTATTAATAAAAGACTATGATTTAAAAAATACAGTAAAAAATATAGAAACTCATATTTACTTCTGTACAACGCTGGGTTTGAAAAATCATGTTGTCTTTAAAGAAAATCCCCAAACTTACACATTTATCAGATCCAGAAACTGTGAAAACAGAAAAAATTGTCGGATTTTCAACTTTCTGACTGTCCTTGAACTACTCATCTGTGACGAGAAATTTAATTGGGAAAATTAACCAAATCATGCCTTAAAATCAAGATATTTCAACAAAATGGCTTTATTCTACGTGTCTTAATTAAAAATTTCAATAAAACAAGCTTTCAATTAGAATTTTAGAAATGATGCTGCCTATAGAGACTCATATTTCCTTCTGTACCAGACTTAGGTTTGAAAAGTCACTTTATCTTTCAAGAAAACGACTCAAATTACATCATCAAAACTGAAACAATCATAGAGTTTACAACTTCCCACGGTCCTTGAACTACTCCTCTGTGACATGCAGTTCAACTGGGAAAACCAACCAAATGTTTTGTCCTTCAGGTAAACTGCGCCGGCGTCAGTTCTACTCTCAGCCTCTGGAGAACGGCCGGGTTCTGGTTCAGGGGTCCACCTTCACCTACCAGGACGTTCTGGACCAGCTGCTCGTCTACACGCCAGAAACCGTCAGCGGAGGCGCCGACGAGATGGGCTTCACCCTCACCGACGGCATCTACACCCACACCGGCCGCCTGGAGTTCACCATGGACGTCCGGAGGAGCGAAGGGCCGAGGATGACTGTCAACAGGGGCCTGCAGCTCCCAGCGGGTGAGATTTAGGAAAGGAGGGTTTTATTTACAACCAGAAGTGATGACAGCTGATGTTTGTGTTTATCCCCTGAAGCTCAAAACCCGCTGATGGGTTAGAAAAGCATATTTTCATTTTAAAAGTCGCCAAAATTACAGCATCTATCAGTGCAAGAAAGTGTAAAAGTAGAAAAAAATGCTGGATTTTCAGCTTTCCGACAGTCCCTGAACTAACCACGTGTGATGTGTGGTTCTGTCTGGAAAATTAAGCAAGTCTTTGTTTAAATTGTTTTAAAAAATCTTCCTTGCATCTTTTTATGGAGTGCTGTCCTGCTGTTGGTTTATAATAACTGACTGTAATGTGCATCTCTATGCAGACGACACTGTGCTGTATTGTTGTGAGTTCGTCCAGCTCTCTGTTGACGATTTACAACTTTTTGCTAATGCACTTGAACATGCGCTTGGTACTTTTATCCATTAGATTCAGGAAGTATACAAACAGGAAGAATTTTCAGTGTTCTGACCTTTAAATTTGCGATTCTTCAACAAAACGTCTTTGCTCTCGTCGTCGCGTTTAAAAATTAACACGAGATTCTTTTAAAAACAAAAGCAATCAGTCCTCCTCGGTCCAACTTAGGCCCCATCCACAGGAAGACGAGCCCCGGCCTAAATAGTCCATCCAACCCGTGTATCGTCCACACCAAGCCGGCGTTCTGGGGGTCTGAAAATGATCCTTTCTGAACCTAGATCCCAGAGTGCAAAGATCTGAAAACGCCGTTTACGTGGCACCGTCTTTACGCCCTGTCCGCATCTTTTTCTGACACGCTTGCGTCATAGCTCCACCTCTCCATAGATGCGCCAAACTCAGAAAACGACGACAACAACGTCTCCGTATAGTGCTGCGTTTGTCCTGCTGATAGTTCCACCTCATCGTCCGTCCAGACTAGAGTCCTACCAGCTCGTCCATGTTCTATGTTTACATCGTTTACAGATTTCTGCACATGAACAGAGGAGGAAGTAGTTGGAGGATACATTCAGCACGGTGAAACATCCTTCTCCGTTAAAACGTCTGCTTTATAGGGGCTGTAAAGATGTCAGTAGTAAAATATCTAGATCATCAAGCTCAATGACCGGTGCATAGAAAATTGTCTTGCTTGAAACCGGTCCGTGGTGCAAAAAGGGTTGCACTGTTTTTTTTTTAATGTAATGTTTTTTTTTTAAACTTAAAAAGTGTCCTAAATGAATAAAATTGCTTTTTATTTCTGAATGTGTTTTTTTACTTTTTCGAGTCCCTCCGTCTTTTCAAAGCAACTCTCCAGAGACGTTTGGTTTTTTTTTTTAAATGAATTTTGGCGGGAAACGAGCTCAGGCAGGAAGTGACGGGAAGACGATCTAGTCACTTTTCAAAATAAAACACCCCGCGGACTCTGCCGGAAATAAAACGTTTTTATTCTTTCTGTGAGGCCCAGTACCGGACCGTGGCCCAGTGGTTGGGGACCGCTGGTATAGCATAAAGTATATATAGGCCTCATCCACAGGAAGACGAGCCCAGGCCTAAATAGTCCATCCAACCCGTGTATCGTCCACACCAAGCCGTCGTTTTGGGGGTCTGAAAACAATCATTTCTGAACCTAGGGGCCGTTGTTACTCCCTGACGCTTGCCTCATAGCTCCGCCTCTCGATAGATGCTCCAAACTCAGAAAACGACGACAACAATGTCTCGGTATAGTGCTGCGTATGTCCTGCTGATAGTTCCACCTCATCGTCCGTCCAGACTAGAGTCCTACCAGCTCGTCCACTCCTATTTGCCGCCGCCATGTTCTATGTTTACATCGTATACAGATTTCATGCCTAAAGTCCCACCGCCAGTTTCCGCTTGTTCATGTTACGGCGTCACAGCGCCACCAACAGGCCTTGCGTGTGTTTTACATCGTTTTCAGGCGTATCAAGTGAATTCTTGTGGACGGACACATTTACTGAAACAGCTCCGTCTTTATGAAGAACGTTTTTGAAACTGTAAGCGTTTTGGCTTCGTGTGTCGACAGGGCCTTAGCAGTGACCAAAAACCATATCGCAAAAGTTCAGCGACTATTCGGCTGAACTGCAGGCAGTGTTAACACGGAAGAGATAGTAGGCAAGTGTGGAAACAAGTGTGAGAGACTTAAAACCTGCTGCAGTATGGCTAAAAAACAGTGAAGAGAGGAGCAAGTTGTTGTTTCAGCATGGTGAAACATCTTCCATGTTTGTAGAGGTTGTAGAAATGTAAATAATTAAATATCTATAGCTAAAAGAAATGCCCAGAAAGCCTCTTGGGTCCCATAAGATGGAGTTAAAAGGCTGGGTTTCTGCACCGTGATAAAACTGTATTGTTAAATTCAGAATAAAACATCTCAGCAGATTCTTTCAAAGTGTGAAAAACCTACTAAGTGAAGGCATTGGAAAGATTGTGAATAGAGACCAGCATTCGTCAGTGGGTGTAAACAGCTTTTGTGGAGCTGCGTTTATATTTACTCTGATGTCTTCATTGAATTCTGACCTTCTACTAGTGAGTTGCAACTATTCAAATAGCTAAAATCAACAAATGGAAACCATCAAACTTGAGGACGACAGCGGCACCGAATGGATAAAATGCTAAAGGACGTAACACAACATCTCCGCAGGTTCATCGTCGAAGATCACGGAGCAGAACCTGAAGGGAACCGACATCGACTCGGACGTCCTGAAGCTCCGATACGTCCTCACCAAAGACCCTCCGTTTGGAAAACTGCAGCTCAGCAAGAGCAGCCGAGCGGAGAAGGTTTCCGTCAAAGGTCCAGTTCAGAGTTTCACCCAGGACGACGTCAACAAAGGTGACGGCTCTGGTTTTTACTTCTTTATTATTGTTTATTTCCACTGGGCTTCTGCTGCTTTGTTCTGATTGTGCTCTTTAAAGACGTTCCTTCTCCATTCAAAGATTTTAGTCTTTTAAATGAAGAGAGAAGATGTTCAAAGGGATTTCTTCCACCCACATCTTCTCACCAACGCTCACCTTGAAAGCTTTCTCTCAGTTATCTGGGGGGAAAAGACAACACTGTCAGCGTCTTAGGTGGCTTAAAGAACCCAGATTCAGCTTTCTGAGGTGTTTCCCCTTTTCTTCAATGTGTCACACAGCTGCTTTGAAAAAGTTCTGCAAACTGACGAAGCCAAAAACTGATGCCAACATGAGTTATCCTGAAAAAGTGACAAATTATCTAATCTCGAAGAGACCACAACCAACCACAAAGAGACACAAAATGATTAAAGAGAGACAGAAAAACCCACTAAAATTAACAACAAATTAGCCACAAATAGACAGAAAAAGTCACAAATTACCACAAATTAAAGACAAGAAGACAAAAAATGGCCACAGATAGACAGAAAATTACGACATCGAGACAGAGAATGGACAAAGAGACACAAAATAACCACAAAAAGACACAAATTAAATACGAAGGGACACCAGACAATCGCAAAAAAATGGAAAACAAACACAAAAAGACAGAAAAAAACAAAAGGACAGAAATAAACCACAAAAAACAGAAAACAAGCACAAAAGACAGAAAATGACCACAAAAAGACAAAAAACAACCACAAAAAGACAGAAAACAACCACAAAAAGACAAAAAACAACCACAAAAACAACCACAAAAAGACGGAAAATGACCACAAAAAGACAAAAAACAACCACAAAAAGACAAAAAACAACCACAAAAGGACAAAAACAACCACAAAAAGACAGAAAACAACCACAAATAGACAGAAAATGACCACAAAAAGACAAAAAACAACCACAAAAAGACAAAAAACAACCACAAAAGGACAAAAACAACCACAAAAACACAAAAAACAACCACAAAAAGACGGAAAACAACCAGAAAAGGACAGAGAACAACCACAAAAGGACAAAAAACAACCACAAAAAGACAGAAAACAACCACAAATAGACAGAAAACAACCACAAATAGACAAAAAACAACCACAAAAGGACACAAAACAACCACAAAAGGACACAAAACAACCACAAAAGGACAAAAAAAAACACAAAAAGGCACAAGACAACCACAAAAAGACACAAAACAACCACAAATAGACAAAAAACAACCACAAAAGGACACAAAACAACCACAAAAAGACACAAAACAACCACAAAAGGACAAAAAAACCCACAAAAAGGCACAAGACAACCACAAAAAGACACAAAACAACCACAAAAAGACACAAAACAACCACAAAGAGACGAAAAACAACCACAAAAAGACAGAAAGTGACCAAAAAAGACAAAAAACAACCACAAAAACACAAAAAACAACCACAAATAGAGAAAACAACCACAAAAGGACAGAAATTAACCATAAAAAGACAGAAATTAACCATAAAAAGACACAAAACAACCACAAAAAGACACAAGACAACCACAAAAAGACACAAAACAACCACAAAAAGACAGAAAACAACCACAAAAAGACAGAAAGTGACCAAAAAAGACAAAAAACAACCACAAAAAGACAAAAAACAACCACAAATAGAGAAAACAACCACAAAAGGACACAAAACAACCACAAAGAGACGAAAAACAACCACAAAAAGACAGAAAGTGACCAAAAAAGACAAAAAACAACCACAAAAAGACAAAAAACAACCACAAATAGAGAAAACAACCACAAAAGGACAGAAATTAACCATAAAAAGACAGAAATTAACCATAAAAAGACACAAAACAACCACAAAAAGACACAAGACAACCACAAAAAGACACAAAACAACCACAAAAAGACAGAAAACAACCACAAAAAGACAGAAAGTGACCAAAAAAGACAAAAAACAACCACAAAAAGACAAAAAACAACCACAAATAGAGAAAACAACCACAAAAGGACAGAAATTAACCATAAAAAGACAGAAATTAACCATAAAAAGACAGAAATTAACCATAAAAAGACACAAAACAATGACAAAGATACAAAAATTAACCATAAAAGACAGACGTGAGAACATCAAAGTGTTTTTGAACACTGAAGCGTCCTAAAACTGCCGTCATAAACTCTGAATCCCTGACGCTGCCTGTCTCTGACTCTCTGCTCGTCTCCCACCAGGTCTGCTGCAGTTCAGCCACGACAAAGGCGAGAAGGGAGGCAGCCTGTCGTTCAAGTTCAACCTGGTCGATCCGGAGGGCAACAAGCTGATCGATCAGTCCTTCTTCATCAGCGTGCTCGGTGGGTTTCAGCATCCGTCGCTAAAAACGGCTCCAGGGTTCTTTCATTTGGAGAGTAGCAGGAGGCAATTACTGCAGATTTACCCCCCGAGTCCTGGAGGCTGACTGATGTGAACACAGGACGCCACAAGAATACCAACGATGGAGGCTGATGGAGGAGATCCATCAAATGTATACGATAGGGGGCAAATACTCAGAGGATAGGGGGCAAATACTCAGAGGATAGGGGGTAAATACTCAGAGGATAGAGGGTAAATACTCAGAGGTTAGAGGGCAAATGATCAGAGGATAGGGGCTAAATACTCAGAGGTTAGAGGGTAAATACTCAGAGGATAGGGGGTAAATACTCAGAGGATAGGGGGTAAATACTCAGAGGATAGGGGGCAAATACTCAGAGGTTAGAGGGCAAATGATCAGAGGATAGGGGCTAAATACTCAGAGGTTAGAGGGTAAATACTCAGAGGATAGGGGGTAAATACTCAGAGGATAGGGGGTAAATACTCAGAGGATAGGGGGCAAATACTCAGAGGATAGAGGGCAAATGATCAGAGGATAGGGGCTAAATACTCAGAGGTTCAGAGGATAGGGGGTAAATACTCAGAGGATAGGGGGCAAATACTCAGAGGAGGGGATAGAGAGGTAAATACTCAGAGGATGAGGGTAAATACTCAGAGGACAGAGGGTAAATACTCAGAGGTAAATACTCAGAGGGTAAATACTCAGAGGATAGGGGGTAAATACTCAGAGGATAGGGGGCAAATACTCAGAGGATAGGGGGTAAATACTCAGAGGTAAATACTCAGAGGATAGGGGTAAATACTAGGAAGGGGGTACTCAGAGGATAGGGGGTAAATACTCAGAGGATAGGGGGTAAATACTCAGAGGATACTCAGAGGATAGGGGGGTAATGCTCAGAGGATAGGGGGTAAATACTCAGAGGATAGAGGGCAAATACTCAGAGGATAGAGGGTAAATACTCAGAGGATAGAGGGTAAATACTCAGAGGATAGGGGGTAAATACTCAGAGGATAGAGGGTAAATACTCAGAGGTTAGAGGGTAAATACTCAGAGGATAGGGGGGTAAATACTCAGAGGATAGGGGGTAAATACTCAGAGGATAGAGGGTAAATACTCAGAGGATAGGGGGGTAAATACTCAGAGGATAGGGGGTAAATACTCAGAGGATAGAGGGCAAATACTCAGAGGATAGAGGGTAAATACTCAGAGGATAGAGGGTAAATACTCAGAGGATAGGGGGTAAATACTCAGAGGATAGAGGGTAAATACTCAGAGGTTAGAGGGTAAATACTCAGAGGTTAGGGGGTGAATACTCAGAGGATAGGGGGTAAATACTCAGAGGGTAGAGGGTTAAATACTCAGAGGATAGGGGGTAAATACTCAGAGGATAGGGGGTAAATACTCAGAGGATAGAGGGTAAATACTCAGAGGGTAGAGGGTTAAATACTCAGAGGATAGGGGGTAAATACTCAGAGGATAGGGGGTAAATACTCAGAGGATAGAGGGTAAATACTCAGAGGATAGGGGGTAAATACTCAGAGGATAGAGGGCAAATACTCAGAGGATAGAGGGTAAATACTCAGGGGATAGAGGGCAAATACTCAGAGGATAGGGGGGTAAATACTCAGAGGATAGGGGGGAAATACTCAGAGGTTAGAGGGCAAATACTCAGAGGATAGGGGGGAAATACTCAGAGGATAGAGGGCAAATACTCAGAGGATAGAGGGTAAATACTCAGAGGATAGGGGGGTAAATACTCAGAGGATAGGGTGTAAATACTCAGAGGATAGAGGGCAAATATTCAGAGGATAGAGGGTAAATACTCAGAGGATAGGGTGTAAATACTCAGGGGATAGAGGGCAAATACTCAGAGGATAGGGGGGAAATACTCAGAGGATAGGGGGTAAATACTCAGAGGATAGGGGGGTAAATACTCAGAGGATAGGGGGGAAATACTCAGAGGTTAGAGGGTAAATACTCAGAGGATAGGGGGTAAATACTCAGAGGATAGGGTGTAAATACTCAGAGGATAGGGGGTAAATACTCAGAGGATAGGGGGTAAATACTCAGAGGATAGGGGGCAAATATTCAGAGGATAGGGGGCAAATACTCAGAGGATAGGGGGTAAATACTCAGAGGTTGGGGGCAAATACTCAGAGGATAGGGGGCAAATACTCAGAGGATAGGGGGTAAATACTCAGAGGATAGGGGGTAAATACTCAGAGGATAGGGGGTAAATACTAAGAGGATAGGGGGTAAATACTCAGAGGATAGGGGGGTAAATACTCAGAGGATAGGGTGTAAATACTCAGAGGATAGAGGACAAATACTCAGAGGATAGGGGGTAAATACTCAGAGGATAGGGGGGTAAATACTCAGGGGATAGGGGGTAAATACTCAGAGGATAGGGGGTAAATACTCAGAGGATAGGGGGTAAATACTCAGAGGATAGAGGGTAAATACTCAGAGGTTAGAGGGTAAATACTCAGAGGTTAGAGGGTAAATACTCAGAGGTTAGAGGGTAAATACTGAGAGGTTAGGGGGTAAATACTCCGAGGTTAGGGGGTAAATACTCAGAGGATAGAGGGGTAAATACTCAGAGGATAGGGGGTAAATACTCAGAGGATAGAGGGGTAAATACTCAGAGGTTAGGGGGTAAATATTCAGAGGATAGAGGGTAAATACTCAAAGGTTAGAGGGTAAATACTCAAAGGTACGGGGGTAAATACTCAGAGCATAGGGGGTAAATACTCAGAGGATAGAGGGTAAATACTCAGAGGATAGGGGGGTAAATACTCAGAGGATAGAGGGTAAATACTCAGAGGATAGAGGGTAAATACTCAGAGGTTAGAAGGTAAATACTCAGAGGATAGAGGGTAAATAATCAGAGGTTAGGGGGTAAATACTCAGAGGATAGAGGGTAAATACTCAGAGGTTAGGGGGTAAATACTCAGAGGATAGAGGGTAAATACTCAGAGGATAGAGGGTAAATACTCAGAGGATAGGGGGTAAATACTCAGAGGATAGGGGGTAAATACTCAGAGGTTAGAGGGTAAATACTCAGACGTTAGGGGGTAAATACTCATAGGATAGGGGGCAAATACTCAGAGGTTAGAGGGTAAATACTCAGAGGTTAGAGGGTAAATACTCAGAGGATAGAGGGGTAAATACTCAGAGGATAGAGGGGTAAATACTCAGAGGTTGAGGGGTAAATACTTAGAGGAAACTTCATTTTATGGTTTTCAATCCAGATATATCACAACTTTTTTCACGGATGATCAAACATCTTCCTATAAAAACCTTTTTTTAATCCTGAATCTGTTCGTACTTTCAGAGAACATCCGTCTGTTTTCGGTCTGAGACTCTCTGAAACTTTACTTTCCTTTTCTGGGGAAGCAGCCAAGCAGCGGTTCGACACTTCGCACACAGACTTCTACATCAGAATCTGACCGTCCGCCTCACAGTTCAGCAGCATCCTGATTCCCTCTGTTTTTATCTTGTTCTGTTTTATTCCCGCTCTCTTCTCCCTCCAGTGAGGCTGCATCCTCTTTCCCCCGATGACTTCTCTGCCCTTCGCTCCGTCTCTTTCCAATCCAAACTTATATCTCTCCCTCGCGCCTCCTGATGTTCTGCTGTCGGCCAACTTAATCTTCTCTGGTGTCTCCACTTGTCGTCGTTCCTTATCTCCTCTCCCCGATTCCGTCTTTCTGCCTTACAGCTGCTTTTTCCTTTTTTACCAGGATGAGATATGTGACTCCAATTGTTTTCACAAACTCTGCCAAAAAAAGGGGGAAGTTTTACTACTAAGTCTTCGCCTCTTTTCCTTCCCAGAGGACCGCCTCCCTCCGTCCGTGGTGGTGAACAAAGGCCTGGTCCTGGATGAGAACACCATGAAGAAGCTGACGACGCTGCAGCTGTCGGCCAGCGACCAGGACAGCGAGCCGGCCGAGCTCGTCTACAAGATCACCAAGCAGACGAGTTTGGGACACCTGGAGCACGCCGCCAATCCAGGTAGGAGGGGAGGGGTGCAGGTTTGGGGAACAACGAATCTGCTGCTCAGGTGTCTGGAGATGAAATTCATGATTGTATCGGGTCTGTGATGCAGCTCCACGAACAGCTACGCAACTTAAATCCTTCAAATTTGACTTTTTGAGAGATAACTGAAGGCAACAAACCAGTGCGGGCAAAAACATAACCTCCTTGGTGGAGATAGTAATAAGGCTGACCTTAAGGCCAAGTACGGTGTAGTTCCAAGTAGCCTAGAGTGGCTAACTTAGCTAACCAACAGTATGATAGCTTAGCTGCTTTACAAACTAATATCAGGGCTGGTCCCCAATATAGGAATATCTGAATATTGGTTGGTTGTGGTGGTATTGGGATAATAATGTTGATATTCAAATAGTCCTGTGCGCCGCCGAGCGCCGCCGAGCGCCGCCGAGCGCCGCCAAAGCTCTAGAATGCCGCCATGGTTCTAGTATGTGGACCTGCCAACTCCAGTGTCAAAAACTCAAAACGCTTTCCAGTAGCACAGTGTTTCAACTTTGGCTAGATAAAAATAAAAGTAGAAAAGCACTCAGAGAGCACAGACCTCCACCAAGCAGCTTCAGTCCACCTCCAACACAATCTACCAATGACAAAGTATCCTTAAATTTAAAAAAATTCCTGGATCCAGACGGTGATCTGGATCAGTCCCAAAATGTCATCATGTGTTCCTTGTCTCATTTCACACATTTCCTTAAAAATTCACCATTTGTTCCTTAATAACCTCCTTGGCGGAGATAATAATAAAGCTAACCTTAAGGCCAAGTACGGTGTAGTTCCAAGTAGCCTAGAGTGGCTAAGTTAGCTAACCAACAGTATGGTAGCTTAGCTGCTTTACAAACTAATATTAAGGCTGGTCCCGAATATATGAATATCAGAATATTGGTTGGTTGTGGTGGTATTGGGATAATAATGTTGATATTCAAATAGTCCTGTGCGCCGCCACTGGTCACCGCTGAGCGCCGCCGAGGCTCTAGTACACGGACCTGCCAACTCCAGTGTCAAAAACTCAAAACGCTTTCCAATAGCACAGTGTTTCAACTTTGGGTAGATAAAAAATAAAAGTAGAAAAGCACTCAGAGAGCACAGACCTCCACCAAGCAGCTTCAGTCCACCTCCAACACAATCTCCCAATGACAAAGTTTCCTTAAATTAAAAAAAAGAAAATCCTGGATCCAGATGGTGATCCGGATCAGTCCCAAAATTGCATCATTTCCTCCTTGTCCCATTTCACACATTTCCTGAACATTTCATCCAAATCCATCCATAACTTTTCGAGTTATTTTGAACACAAACAAACAAACAAAGAAACAAACCAACGCCGGCAAAAACCTAACCTCCTTGGTGGAGGAAACAACACAAACATTTAAAGATTTCTAACTTAAGTTGCAAAAAATTGTCACGAATAAACGAGGTTTGCCCCCGACTGAACATTTTCACAGTCGAATATGGTCGCTGAACGTTTGTAATATTAATGCACTTGTCTAGATTTTTATATATTTTGGGTGGCATCAGAAAGACCATTTGAGTTCCAGGGCTGGTAGACGATGTTTTAATTGTTTAAGTGCATTGTTAACATTGTGCAGCTGATAATGAGCCTTTAAAACAGGTGCAGCAACACCAACTGAAGTGCAAACTATTCTGAATGTGTTAGAAAAAGTAGCAAGGAGCCTGAACATTTTGTTAATGAATAAGGTTTTGATCGAGATTCGAGACACGACAAAGACTTATGTGGTGCTTCATGACCTCCGACCAGATCTAATGTGTTCAAAACAAACTGGAATCAACTGGAGCAGTGTTTTTATATCACAGTGGCTCTAAAACAGTAAAATCGACACATGACAAACGTCCACTTTGTTCAATTTGTGTCACCAGACTAAGGAAATTGTTCGAAGCCTGCATCCCTGACGTCCTGCCGCATGTTTTGTTTTCCTTTCATGACACCTGCGTGACAGCAGACGTAAACAAGCTGTCAGGTTTTAGATTTCACACTGTGTCAGGTTGAGATATTAATAAGGCTGATCATGTAGTAGCTTCGGGTCATCAAAGCACAGCCGGCGAACACCTCGTCCTCACTTTGTTATTACAGAAACTATTGGAGCTTAATGCTGCCATTAGTCAACAAAGACACCTGGCCGCTGCGTTTGCGGTTCAATGGAGCGTCAAGGAACCCATAAAGCTTTTACAGCTCAGTCCGTCTCTTTACCTGCCTCTTCAGGTTACACAGCGAGTTTGTACGTCACCTTCTTTCTGCTGAGAATTTACTACAGAACATTACTACCAATAACTGCAGGAACCAGTCGAGTAGAGACTCAGAGGTCAACAAAGACTCCCCTCACTGACTTAGTTGGAAGACCCTGTGCTTCTATTGACCTAGAGACACAGTTTTAAGGGTTTTATTATAGTAGTCTGACTATAGAGGGCGGATCCAGGGGGTAGAAGCCGTTGCAGATAATAAATATACATGTTTATAGTGTTGGAAGATGGCAAATGTTCGAAATGTCCTTGATTGATGTTGCAGCAGCGGTTTACATGCCAGAAAACACAAATAATTTACCTTAAACTGACATGAGAGAGGTAAGAACTTGAAAAATACATGCATATGTGCAAAAAAATCACATAAAAAACTAAAACAGAATCCAAAACAAGCCTTAGAATACGATGAAATCGAACTCCAACCGTGCAAATTAAGGTTGAATTGAGAAAAAAACGTCCAACATATCTACTATTTATGAAGCTGTGCTCTTAAAATATTCAGTAATGCAGCTACACTGACTTTCAGGGCTGCTGCAAACATTTGTTGCATGAAGGAAAATCAAAAGTTGAGCTTCCTTATAGCGGGAAACTGAAACTGACCAAGCCTCGGAGTTTATTCTTCACCATGGCCAACTGCTCTAGCCCTAAGAGTCCAGCCAGTAGCTGTTCTTGACGTTGTTTTATTGAATCAATTGGTTTTTATTGCGTTTATTTCAGTCCTACACAGTGATTTTAGTGATGACGTCCTCTTGGTTCATGGCCTTCACCCAGCAAACGCTTGTCCGACCTGTACGGTCCAACCTACCGAAGGACCTCATGCACTTACAGGAGAAATAGTACGTATAGATTTGTGTTCAAGACCTTCGGTGGAATTGGTCTGTTGTGAGAAAAGCTTAAGAGCTCTTACAGAAAACCACTTATGGAGCTGCAGCTTGGAGTGTACGTGGATGTAAATAAATGTGAGAAACAGGTTGAGCTGTGGGTGGAACGAGGAGGAAGTGGCCCGGCAGTGAATGTTTTAATGGGCCTTCATATTCTCAAGGTTCATGTGAAGAATATGCTTCAGAAAGTGTCCATATTATAGCAGATTCCTAATGTTTAAATCCGTCAGGAGAATTTTTATAGTATATAAAAGTGTTGGGTCTTAACTTTAATATTTAAATTAGTCAGGAGAATTTATGTTGTTTTTATTTTATTTGTGTAAATTTGTAAAATCTATAATATTGTACTTTTTTTTAGCCGTAACATTAAAATTACTGGGGTAAATTAATATAAAATATACTATTGTATGTTTTTTTTGCTACCTTGGTTTTTGAATTATATAGGTAAATTTATATATTATATTATACTGCAGGAAATCACCCTTAATATTTAAAGCTGTCAGGTGAATTTGTATAAAATGGAATATTGCAGTTACTTAAACTTAATAACTAGATACGTTAGTAAATTTATATAACACTGTAGAGTCTTAACTGCATTTTTTTTATTTAGTCATGTAAATTTATGTGTATAAAACATTGAAGGCTCTTTTTTTAAAAACTTGGAATATACATATCATATTGTAATATTATTTAAATCAGTTTGTAGATCAGCTGTAGTACCTGGTTGTTCCACCAGGGGGAGCATCTTACTGTTTAATATTGTAGAGACCAGAGGAGGCGGCACTCAGACTACAAGCAGTTCATGTTGACAAGCAGAGAGCATTGTGGGAGTTTAGCTAGTAAACGGGCACCATGACAGAGACTCCTGAGACACTTAATGACCTCCAACTAGAGCTCATGTATTTAAGACAAACTGGAATCGACCTGGACAGTCGGATGTTGTAATATTATTTAAGCCAGTTTGTAAATTAGCTGTAATACCTGGTTGTACCACCAGGTGGAGCCTCTCAATGTTTAATGCTATAGAGACCAGAGGAGGCGTCACTCAGACTGCAGGTAGTCCATGTTGACAAGCAGAGAGCATTGTGGGAGTTTAGCTTGTAAACAGGCACCATGACAAAGACTCCTGAGACATTTAATGACCTCCGACTAGAGTTCATGTATTTAAGACAAAGTGGAATCGACCTGGACAGTCGGATGTTGTAATATTATTTAAGTAAATTTGTATAATATAGTACTGCAGTAATCTGTATAATATATAACATTGTATGTACTTAAGCTCAATATCTGAATTAATTATGGTAATTTGTATAATATATAATTTTGAAAGTTAATAATTATTATTTTTAATTTAGTCTTATAAATTCATATAATATAGAATTGCAGTTTCTTCAACATAATATTGAAAAAAGTTGGTAAAATTATATATATTAATATTTTAATTGTATTTTTAAAATTTAATCAGGTAAATGTTTGCATGTAGAATATTACGGGTTCTTTTTTAAAAAAAATCTCAGGTCATTTTTTTTATAATTTATATAATTTTCTGTTTTTTAACCTTAATATTTAAATTAGTCGCATAAATTTAGATGATATTTTAGGGTCTGATCCTTTTATTTTTTATTATTTAGTCTCGTGAATGCTTATAAAATATTGCAGGTTCTTAACTGTAATGTTTAAATTATTCAGGTAAATCACTATAATATATAATAAGTGCGTAATGTACTACATTGTAGGGTCTTAACCTTAAGTATAATAAAACTCGTCAGGTAAATTTCTATAATATGTAATATTGCAGGTTCTTAGCTGTAACATTTGAATTATTCAGGTGAATCTGCATAATAGGAAACACTGTAGGGTGTTAACCTTGATTTTTAAATTATTCAGGTACATGTAGGTAAACTAAGATGCTAGTTATAATAGTAATGTTTAAATTAGTCAGGTAAATTTGTGTAATAAATAATGTTGCATGATCTTAACCCTAATTTTAACAGTAATATTGTGGGGTTAACCGTGTTCCTCTACTGGAAATCATTTTATCTGCTGTTCTAAATGGTCTGTATAAATAACTGTACTCAACTCAGGCAGCTGTTTATATGAGGCAGATGTCGTGTTGATGAGTTTAACCGAATTAGTCACAGATTCATGCTCATTACATCCATATAGTGCACATGAAGGTGTGTTGTGTCCCTGTAATTAACTCTGCACTCATAAACACAGTGTATAAGTCTAATTATCCTGCTCCAGTTTCCCCATCATTCATCTCTTTACCTGCAGCTGCAACACAAACGCTCTGTTTTGCTGCAGATCCTGAATAACTGCCGCCTTAATTAAACGTGTTTTCATGCAATGAAACGTCAGAAAAAAACAAAGATGTGAAATCAGTTTAGAAGACACAGAGAAGTTGATGCATCTCGCGCCACAAAGAGGTGATTATGAGCCTCGGTGCTGCTGAGGATTGGAGCCTCGGCTGAACCGAAGCCCCACGTCGCCGAATGCGCCGGCTGCATGTTAATTAGCCGCATGTTAACAGCGATTCCTCGAGCGTCGCTTCACCTCGGAGACCACGGAGCGGCTCCGGATAATTACTGCTGGCCATTCAGCCGATCTGTCACTGCATGCTAACACGCTCAGCTAGCAGCTCACGGCTCCTGTGGGAAGCCTTGTCAGAGCTGCAGAAATGTCAAGGCAGCAGCACGGAGAGATGAGTGGCCACTTTCAGAGCCTTCAAAAGTCTTATTACCTGACTGAGGCCGCGACACGACTCTCCGGTGGAGTGTTTGTCAAAAGCCGCCTGTCTTACAAATCAATGACGACTCCTTCACCTTAAAACTTTATTCCAGGGACTAGTTTGAGTTTGGATGTGGAGCTCCAACTTTCAGAAAAAGTACTAAAAAGTCCAGAGAGGTGATTTATAGATTTAGAAACCGCAGACACGTCCACCAAACAGAAGCAATGCAGCAGTGTGACATCACACTTAAGGTTTAAAATGAAATAGGATGAGATGAGAAAAGATTAGATGGGATAAGATAACATGAGATGAGATGAGATAAAACAAGATGAGGTCATGTAAATAATATATAATAATATTATAATATATATACATGTAGAATGATATCAGATGAAATAAAACCAGATGAGATAAGATGAGCTTAGATGACATAAGATTAGATACAATAAAACGAGACAAAAGATGACACAAGATTACATTAAATGACATGAAATGAGATAAGATAAGCTAAGAAGTGATGAGATTAAATGAGATGAGATAACATAAAATAAGATTAAATAAGATAAAACGAGATAAGATGACAGAATATTACATGAAATGGCATGAAGTGAGATGAGAAAAGATAAAATTTTATAAGATAAGCTAAAAAGTGATGAAATGAAATGAGATGAGATGACATAAAATAAGATTAAATAAGATAAAACGAGACAAGATGACAGAATATTACATAAAATGACATGAAATGAGATAAGAAAAGATAAGCAAAAAAGTGATGAAATGAAATGAGATGAGATGACATAAAATAAGATTAAATAAGATAAAACGAGATAAGATGACAGAATATTACATGAAATGGCATGAAATGAGATGAGAAAAGATAAGCAAAAAAGTGATGAAATGAAATGAGATGAGATGACATAAAATAAGATTAAATAAGATAAAACGAGATAAGATGACAGAATATTACATGAAATGGCATGAAATGAGATGAGAAAAGATAAAATTTTATAAGATAAGCTAAAAAGTGATGAAATGAGATGAGATGACGTATAATAATGTTAAACTAGATAAAACGAGATAAGATGACAGAATATTACATAAAATGACATGAAATGAGATGAGAAAAGGTAAGATTTCATAAGATAAGCTAAAATGTTATGAAATGAAATAAGATGAGATGAGATGAGATGGCATAATAACGATTATATAAGATTAAACGAAATAAGATGACACAAGATTACATAAGATGACATGAAATGAGACAATACGAGATGAAATGAGTTGAGAAAAGATGAGATTAGAGAAGATGGGATAAAGTGAGGAAAGAAGAGATTAGGTAAAATAAGATGACAAGATAATATGAGATGAGATACAAAAAAAAGATAAGGTCAAATGAAATAAAATGAGATGAGATAAGATAAGATTAGAATAGATGACATAAGATAACATTAGATAAAATAAAATGAGATGAGATGACACAAGATCACATGAAATGAGATGAGAAAAGAATAAATTAGATCAGTTGAAAAGAGATGATACAATAACATGAGAAAAGATTAGATAAGATGAGAAAAGATTAGATGAAATGAGAAGAGATTTGATGATATTTGATGAGACAAAGTGAGATACAAAGAGATGAGACGAGATAAGATGAGAAGAGATGGTATACAAGAAGATGAGATGTGAAAAGACGAGATAAAAAGATAACATGAGATAAGATGAGATGAAATGATGACATGAGATGAGAAAAGACGAGATGAATTGATATAAGATAAAATTAGATAACATGACAAAAGTTGACACAAGATTACATAAGATGAAATGAGATGAGATGGCAGGAAATGAAATCAGATTAGAAAGGATGAGCTGAGATAAGACAAGATAAAGAGAGATGTGACGAGAAAAATGAGATGAGACGAGATACAATAAGATAAGAAAAGATGAGATGAAGTGAAAAAGATGTTAAGAGATAAAATGAGATAAGATCAATTAGATAAGTTGGGGTGAGATATGATATTATGAGACAAAATAGGACAAGACAACATGGGAAGATGTGACATAAGATGAGATGACGTTAATTCATTAATTAATTAACAGAATGTGAAGCTTAGAATCATTATATTTCTTTTTTGTTTTATATTTTGTTTTGTTTTAAAAATTCGCCAAAAATAAATCTTTGGCTTTAACTGGATTCTGTAAAAATAAAAAAATTCTGTGCATTCTGTGTGAAAGAGAAGCCATAAATAACTCAGCTGTGACCAACAGTAACTTAGCAAAAATTCTGAGATTATTCGGCTGAACTTCAGGCAGTGTATATGCAGAGGATAGAGGGGACACCTGTGCAAGCAAATTAAAATGTAGGTCGTAAAATATCTAGAAAAAGTAGAGCCACCATTTTTATTTCCAGCATTGGTAGCACTTGTAGGAACTTGGAAAATGTTGTACTTCTTGTGCCATTTTAACTGTTTAAACCAACACAGCTGCATTTAGAAGTCTGAAAAATCCTCATAATTGCACGTTCATCGTGTGGAAAAGCTTCACTCTGCTCAGAAACAAAGCAAGTGAGGACAAATGCAACATGCGGTTAAAATAAATGAGCCATGGATCCAAAACAGAGACGGAATCGGACATTTTTTTTGTGTTAAACTCTTCGGACGGCTGCCCTTAATTACATCCTCCAAACGCCGTCATCCTCCGCCGAGCTCAAACCCATCTGTCAGTCTCTCAGGAAACTAGTCAAGAGGAAATAAAAAGGAACACACGCTGAAAAGTTGTCGGCGCATCGTCAGCGTCGGGACTCTCGTGTGACAGCCGAGTCGTTTGTTTCCTTCGGAGGATCCTTCACAGCTCCGGCTCCTCGCGTTTTGTCAGATTTAGGCTTCACAGCTCCACGGATTGAATCATCTCTAAACAGAAAAAAGTCAAAGGGCGGAGGCGCTTCAAGAATCCTACATGCAAAGTTGCAGACTGTCGTGTTTTTTCCTCACTTTTCAAGCAGTATTTGCACATTTGGACGACCAGTTTCCTATATTAAAGACTGATAGTTCACTAATAGGTTGTCTTAAATTCCTAATTGTACTTTTAAACTCAACCACAAAACTTGACTCAACCTTCCAGACAGTTTGGAGCATCAGCTTTTAAATGCATGTGTGGAAAAAGGAGTTCTGCTCGTATCACGGTTTGAATCACATGTAGGAGAGTCGACCCACGTAGATTTCATCGTGTGTTTAAACTCCTGCAAAACAATATAGCTATTTAAACTCAAAACTGAACTGTCAGATTTAAATTTACAGCATTTCTCAGAGTCAGAAACTGTAAACGCAGAAATAGTTCAGTCTCAGTACATTTAAATCATCAGGAAAATAAGCTTAAAATCATTATAGTTCATCAAAACCACTTTATTCTACGTCTCATTTCTAAAAGAAAATGAATCCCAAAAAGTTTGCACCAAGTTCTGTTTAAAAAAAGCTAAAATTCTGCGACTTTTCAGCAAAATTTTGGGACTTTTCTCAGGTTGAACTGCAGGCAGTGTTTCCACAGAAAGACAACAACAACAAGCAACGACAAGATGAAAAACAGACACAAAATAACAAAAAGGAGACACAAAGTGAACACAAAAAGACAAAACTGTCCCAAAGACTCATAAAACAACAAAAATAGGACAGAAATCGAAAATAATGACACAAAACGACAAAAGTTAGCACAAAATGACAAAAATGAGACAAAACGACAAAAATGAGCACAAAATGATAAAAATGAGACACAAAATGATAAAAATGAGACAAAACGACAATAATGAGCACAAAATGATAAAAATGAGAAAGAAAATGACAAAAAGAGACACAAAATGACAAAAATGAGACACAAAATGACAAAAAGGAGACACAAAATGACAAAAATGAGACAGAAAATGACAAAAATGAGCACAAAATGATAAAAATGAGAAAGAAAATGACAAAAAGAGACACAAAACAACAAAAATGAGAGAAAACGGCAAAAAGGAGACACAAAACGACAAAAATGAGACACAAAACGACAAAAATGAGCACAAAATGATAAAAATGACACAAAATGACAAAAATGAGCACAAAATGACAAAAATGACACAAAATGATACAAATGAGACACAAAAAGACAAAAATGAGACAGAAAATGACAAAAATGAGCACAAAATGATAAAAATGAGCACAAAATAATAAAAATGAAACAGAAAATGACAAAAAAATGAGACACAAAACGACAAAAATGAGCACAAAATGATAAAAATGACACTAAATGACAAAAATGAGCACAAAGTGACAAAAATGAGCACAAAATGATAAAAATGTGGCAAAATGACAAAAATGAGACACAAAATGAAAAAAATTAGACAAAATAACAAAAATTAGCACAAAATAATAAAAATGAGACACAAAATGACAAAAATGAGACACAAAATGACAAAAATGAGCACAAAATGATAAAAATGACACAAAATGACAAAAATGAGACACAAAATGACAAAAATGAGACACAAAATGAAAAAAATTTTTTTTCATTTTTGTGTCTCATTTTTGTCGTTCTGTGTTTCTTTTTTATCATTTTTTGTCTCATTTTTGTCATTTTCTGTCCCGTTTTTGTCGTTTTATGAGTCTTTGGGACAGTTTTGTCATTTTGTGTTCACATTATGTCTCCTTTCTGTTGTTTTGTGTCTGCTTATTGTCTCGTCGTTGCTTGTTGTTGTTGTCTTTCTGTGGAAACACTGCCTGCAGTTCAACCTGAGAAACATAAACTGAGGAATAAGTGACAGACACAAGGCTGGCTGTGGATTCGACGTGAAGAAGATCGATCGCGTCACGTCGGATGACTGATCGTCCTCCCGGAGCATCGTTTGACCCGCCGCCTCTCTGGGAGTTTGTCTTTTTATCTGCATGCATAAATATAAAGCGTGCAGGGGGAAATAACTTCTTGCCGTCTCATCTGCTCTGGGAAATAACTTCGGATGGCGTCTGAATATTCAGCCGGTTATTACCTCCGCATCACCACGGCTCCATTTTATTAAACCTGCCTCCGTTGCCATGACAGAGACATTTTAGCGTCTATTTGTAGCCCTAGAAACCCACCTGGTACGAACACAGCGGTTTGAATGATAACACGTCAGATTTGCGGCTGGGAAGATGAAATGTAAGCGAGTTAAATATCATCAAATAAACTATATTTAGCATCCAGCAGCAGGAATCGAGCTCCAGCGTCTGTTTAGCTTCATGCTGAGAGACGTTTGATTGTTGCTGCTGAGGAAAGAGGAGCCGGAGCCTCGTTGGGAAGCTTCGACTTCACTTTGTTTGCTCGTTACAATGATGTGAAGGTTGATGAACCCAGTGTGGGGCTCGTGAACATATACGTAGACGCTGCGTTGCCTGCTGCTGCCGATTGGAGCCGACGTGCCTACGCGGCGGCCATCTTGGTACAGTGCCACTCGCCCCTACAGTGCATTACGTCTATAGAGGAATGACATGTCTGCACTATGAAAGTGATCATAAATCCATCAGTTGTCAACATATATTGTTTGCTACAAACGTCAGACATGGAGGACGGACAGGCAGACATAAATAGAACAAAAGCATCCTGTGTCAAAGCTACATGTGTGACGTTTTTAACAAACCAAACCGTTTGGAAATCGGTCGAAAATTCAGTGAATAATTCTACTTTAAGATTGTGGAGTACCTCTTACCTCCATAGACTTACATTCACTCCCCCCTCTGCTAGCCCTGTACCAAGATGGCGGAGCTTTAGGCACGTCCCTCCACAGTCAATGCGGCGTCTACGTATGTATGTCTCTGCTCGTGAACCCACCTGACACCGACGCTGAGGTAAACCCTGGTGGGAAACGGCCGAACTTGACGGTGTGAATTCGTCTCCGCAGGCTCCAGGATCGGCTCCTTCACCCAGGCCGACCTGGCGTCTCGCAGCGTCCAGTACGTCCACACCAGCGAGGAGGAGAAGCACGCCGACCAGTTCTCCTTCACCGTGTCCGACGGCAACAACGAGGTGAGTCTGGAGGGAGAACGGAAAGACGGGAAGGTCCAGGAGGCTTTCTCAACACCTGGTGATGAGTTCAGGGACGCTGGGTGATGATTGTGGATAAACAGATCAGGTGTCGGCTCCCTGGTTTGTTTCAATTTAGGTCCATGAATGATGTATTTGACCAAGACGTCGGTTTATACTGTCCAGAAATGACACGAGCAAGTGGGAAAAGGCTTTAAAACATAGCGTTAGAGATGTTAAAGATTCATTTTAACATGTTTTAAATGTGTTTTTTTGCATATTTGCTAAAAACATCAGATTTTTTTTACAGATTTTCCTGTAAAATTACTTCTATACACGATCTAACAGCACATTACTGGATACATGCAAAGTAGAAAATGACGTTTACTGTTTAAAAAGTTTGTCTATATCTAGAAAAAGCAATAATTTCTGTTCGTAAATGCAATTCAATGGTTATTTTAGTGAAACAGAAAATGCGAGAAAACAGGATCACAAGTTCTCAAAAGCTGTTTTTCTCTTCATAGTTGTTTGTTTTGGTTGCAGGTTTGAATTATATTATGATTTTATTACGGCTGCGTCAAAGAAACAGTTTTAGGCTGTAGAAGAACGGCTTTTAAATGTAATTTTTGAACAATTTTAGAGATTTTCCCTGCTTTGTTAAATCATAGATAGCGTGGAGTAAAATTACAGATAATAAACATTTTAACCACATAACTGGACAGAAATGTAAATAATGTAAAATTGTATTTTTATCAAAGGAATTTGTTCTTTTATAGTGTTTAACTGTAAAATTTCATTGTTTTTACTGTATTTAATTCAAAAAAATATATAATTATTTTACTATTTTTCGCTGTTATTTGGTAGAAAAATTAGACTTTTTTCCATGTTTTGTTAAATTACAGACCATTTCTAGTAAAATCACTGAAAATAAAGCATTAATTTACATGTTAACTGTGGAAAACAAAACAAAAAAAATACAGAAGAATTACACAGTTTAACTGTATTTCAATTAGCAAAAATAAAATAATAATAACCAAAAAAAATCACTGGATATTTGAAAAAAAATATATCAAAGATTAAAAAGGAGGAATTTTTAAAATTATTTTACAGATTTAATAATAATAAT